>ML781758.1:584939-595703 GCA_009831015.1 Picea engelmannii | reverse complement strand
TGGAGAGGTGCGCCCCCGATTTCGGATCCCCCCCCCTAGCTTAAAGGTCGAAAGGCAGGGGGGGTCCAGAATCCAATATGCGCCGTTGATCTGATTGCACGGATGCCTGCCGTCCAGATCCGCTTGCTACTTACCACGGATTCCGGACCCCGCCCCTCCGCTTAAAGGTAGAAAGGCGGGGGGTCCAGAATTCGCTGTGCGCCGTTGATCTAGGCGCACAAATCCCAGCCGTCCAAAATTGATTCTCGTTTAACACAGATGCACTCGCGCTCAAAACTTAGGACAAGTGGGTTTTAACCCATTCTTTCGCATTCTATCCCCTTTATAATAAATATCGCTAACACCGAGAAACTAATTGGATTCAATATACCTCTCTTTTGATATCCCATATTGTAATTATATTCTAGGCTAGTGAAGCTTTCTATGTATACAACCCTACATACTACACAAAATTATCATCAAAGTGAAATATGGGGGGTGGCTTCGACACGAGGGAGACTATATAAGAAACCTCTAGGGAATATAAAAACGATGAGGTAGTAAAGGTATTTCAACAATATGATTAGATAGTTTACTTTGAAAATTTGTAGGGATTTGATGAATCCACAACAAAAGAACTAGAAGATGAGTGCACTAAAAAAGAAAGAATGATAAGAGCCATAACAAATTTTTGAGGCAAACCCAAACTTTAAACTCCTATGTATGGAGGAAGCCTGAACCTTGAAGAATTGATTGACTAGATAGGGGATATAGAGAAATTATTTGAGTGTTTAACAGATTGAGGATATCAAAAAGGTAAGATTTACATGTACAAAATTGAAGAATCATGCATGTTTGTGGTGGAATAAGTTTCAATTGGATAGAAAAATTAAGGGGAATGAAAAGATCATTAGATGGGATAAAATGACATTGATAGGTAAACTTTAGTATGCAAATTACTCTCTAAATTTATTGAGAATATTGTAAAATTTGAAGCAGATGGGGATTTTATTAAATGAGTATGCCTAATAATTCTATATGTCATTCATTAGTTCAAGAGGAAGTGAAGATTCCATAAATTTATTGCAAGTACGTAAATGGTATTTGTTTTTCTATTCAATATGAATTTAATGCGTTGAATATTCATTTCGTGGTAGAGGTTTATCTATTAGACTTAATTATTGAGGAGAATTTGGCTAGAACGTAGCATACATTGATGAAGAAAAGAATAAGTGGATATAAAATTATAGTTAAGAGAGAAGAGATGTGAATATGAAACCAATGCCATCATAGTAAATCATATTGTTGGAAGAACATATAATGATGATAGAGGGAAAGGATCAATGAGAGGTAGAAGTACATGTGGAAGATTTGAAGAAATGTGTTTTAGATGTGGAGGGGATGGACATAGAGCATACAAGTATAAAAAATCACAGAATGAGGTAAGAAGACAAGAGGTAAGAACATATGTTGCTGAAGAATTGTAATTAATAGTAGAAAAAGAAATTACTAAAGTGCAATCAAAGCATGGAGAAAAATTAATGATGAGAAGAGTATTATTCCATCTAGAGAAGGAGATTGCAAAAGAGCTCGACTATATGAAGAGTATCTTTAAAATTAAATTCACATTAAATGAAAAGTAAAATGTATCTTTTAATTTGATTGCAAAAGAGCTAGACTAGAGGAAGAGTATCTTTAAGATTAAATTCACATTAAATGAAAAGTAAAATGTATATTTTAATTTGATTGTAGATGGTGGTAGAAATCAAATCTTGTTTCTCCTAAAGTAGTGCAAAAGTTGAATTTGAAGTGTACACAACACCCAAATTTATACAAAATGTGTTTGAAAAACTATGATAATTAATATAAATACGAAGAAATGAAAAGAAAATAAAGAAATGATCAAACTTTGAAATTGTATGTACATTCTATTTGTACGACTATTGTTACATTGTGAAAAGTGATTTCCATGTTTTGTCCAATGCTCTCTCACTTGGAAATCACATTGAACACGTGTAAATGCCAAACATGTCTCTACACAACACACACTTCACTCCATTGATTTCCTTTTTAGTTCTTATGTTGCATTACATTTGAACTACACTTTATCAATTTCAATACACCTACTTCCTCTATTTACATTAAAATGTGGTACTCCACATCAATATGCTTATGCTTAGAACTATAATTTGGATTATTAGTCATTACAATGGTGCTTTGTCTATCACATTTGATTTCTAAACTAGCCTATTTGATAGCAAGATTGTTTCATAATCTCAATAACCAAAATATGTTTTTGATAACTTTTGTTGCAACAACATATCATGCCTTTGAACTAGAAGAGGCAATTATGTTTTGTGTCTTACCATCAACCTCACTACTCATTGGAACAGATAAAATACATGTGCACTTGTGGACATTTTCTTTTCCACATCTCCAACCCAATCTTCATCGACAAACCCATGTAAGTCAAAACTATCATCACCTTGATCTTGATGACTAAGGCATAGACCTTGCTTCCTCATACATACCCTATTATTTTAACAACCATCCAACGTTACTTTCTTGTATAAAACATAAATATGCTCCCTATTCCCACTAAAGAAGGTGGAATTCATTCCCACATGACCTCAAAAGGGTTGATCCTCATTTCCCTAGTAACTTGCAAGCCTCCATGTTTAGGGACCAATTGTGAAAGAATTCATTGAGGAGGGTCAATATCAATTAGATATAGCTTAGGTCCAACACACCTCTCCTTTTTTTCCCTACAACAAGAGTATTCTTGGATGAAGAGAAGGAAAGGGAAGACTAGAAAAAGGTGTAGAAAGATACTAGGTACCATGGCAAGGGTGACACTAGACAATTTGTGGCATATGATTTGAAGCAGGATTGTAGAGATTAGTAGTAGTTAATTAGTAAGAGAGGAAGTAGCAATAGATACATCAACATTTTTATTTTCACAAGGTTGTGAAAAATATTAAGTTGGGAGGTGATGACGGGCCTCCCAATTGTAGTATCATGAGGCCCATTTTAAAGATATTTTGATCATCTTTGTACTCTATGAGACCTCTATTGACCATGATTAATATAATTATGTTGGGTTTTGTGTAATTTATTGATTATGCAATGATTTGTATTATTGAGTGGGTATTGTATCCTATTTTAAATATGATTTTGATGATTTCATGCATGCCTAAGGCTCCACTAACATATGGTTCAAGAATATTGAAGTTCAAGGATGCCCTTCACCAACATTGAATGGGAGAAAAGGGGGATTGTGTCCCCCTCATCAACCTCCAAGGATTGAAAATAATAAAATCACCCAGGTCACCTAATCCAATGTCTCATATTCATTTAAATCACTAAATGGGAGAGGATAACCTAGAAAAAATAGGTCCCTAATTATAGGGATCCCGAATACACGAGCCCTTCAATAAAGGATTAATTGAAGGGTTGATTGACGTAATACTTTTGAATAAATAGGAGCAAATATAAAATATATTATTCATTTTGGATAATTAGGAACTCTTATTGAGTTGAGGAATTGAGAATAGGCATAATGAGGTGAAAGAAGGAATCTTTCCCCAATAAAATGAGACTCTAGAACTAGAAATAGAGCAGGCTCTTTATGGATATAATCCTATATGTCATTCTTACCATTTTTAAGCATCATTCAGGAGAAAATATCTTATATTTTCAATCGAAAAAAACATTTTCTCCTTCTTAGGGTTGTAGGTGCACCCTAATGCATTTCTGGGTATGCAAGTGCCCATGCCCCACTCACACACCCCCATTCTATTATTATGTGACAAGTTTTAAATTATTATTGCTAATGTTTCCTTACTTGTTTCAAATATTTGATGTTCATTATCTATGTTCAATCGACTGAAGGTACAACCAAATAGGTACATGTTAGATATTTCTTCCTTGAGTGAGGGAAGCTCAAGACAAATATATGGAAATGTGACTGCATCTAGTATATTTGGTACGCGAACAATGACTAAAGGTGAAAAGGTCAGAAGAAAGTTTCGTAGACGCATGGAATTTTTTCTTTCCAAAGGAGGATCATTCTCTTATGATGATGAGAGAATAGGAGACATAGAGGTGCCACTTAGGTATACGCATCTGGTGAAAAAATGGGTACCTAAAGAACTGCCTCCATTGGACACTGACTTCTGTGTCAACAATATGACGTATCACATTGCACCATCCTCCCTGCATGGCTTGGGGATATTTTCCATGGATGGAATAATTGTAAACTACAATACAATAACTAAATTGATGGACTATGTTGGAACATGTTACGATTATAATGATTGGATGTGATGGACTAAAGTATATATAACTAATAAGAAGGGATACAAATAAGGGAGGGGATATCTACATTGATGGAAGGCCTAAATATTCCGACAATATCGCATGGTTTATAAACAACACATGACCTGATGCAACAAACACACAACTAGATTGCATTCATGAGGGACGCGAAGGGAATCAGGTAGTCGTGTGCACAATAAAAAAGATAGCTCCTAGGGAAGAGTTATTAGTGGATTACCATTTGAATTGAATAGATACATTGGCTAATAATGTGTGGGTGCTTATGCAACACCTCTTTAAGAAACCTCTACTTATTTCATTACATTTTTTATTATCTTTAACATGTAAACAATTAACAATTTCGATTTACAGTTAATGTGAATTTTATTATTTGTTTATATAATTTTATTTGAGTGGCAAAACATTTTTTTTTATCTTTAACATTTTTTTAAATATTTCGGGGTTCTAATTATATTATAACGTGTTAGGATGATCGCGGAAAAGGCCCAGCTATAGAACATGTAAAGGATTAAAAATTACGACTTACATTATACATGAATTTTATTATTTGTTTACATAATTTTATTTGTGTGGAGATCAGTTATTTTATTTGTTTATATAACTGAAATAACATTTATTTTATTGAAATAGGTAGTCTACAAGCCATGATTCTCATGATTCGACCGACGAGGAGGAATTTTATTCATCTCTGGACTCGATGGTAATGTTACATAAGAAGATCATTAAATCGAACAAGGAATTTGCTCGCTTGTTACACCTTGAAGATGAGACTCCTAAGGTCAAACAAATGATCAAAATGACCATGACACAACTTACGAAATATAAGGTAATAACCATAATTTAAATCGATTTTTTTATGTCACAAGTTCAATTATTAAAGTTTGTTTTTTAACTTTTACATTATCTAAATGACAAAACATTTTCTTTCTTGTATACAGTTGTTTGGAGCCCATTCAACCTGATGTTGGTAGTAGTGGTACTGCACAAACCCGACATATTTCTGATGCGACCCCTCATATACCTTCCAGGTTATTTATTTCTTCAGTTTCCACACCTTTATATGGGAGCCATGAAACACACCCCTAGGCAACCACACAGCCAGGATTTGGAGGTGGTGACAAAGATGAGCCTGATGATGTGGATTATACGGTTGCATTTTCTGGAGCGAGATGTGTTACCAGTGCAAGGAACCTTCCTTGCACATTTATGGTCAACGAGGAGGGACTTCCATTAAATCAAATAAGACTCCCAGTTACTTTTTAATATTTATACTGTTTCATGTTATCTATCTCAAACATAGAACATCTATATTATTATTTTTAAATTAATGATCATATATTTTTGCATGTAGGAAATGACCATTTTTATAGGAACTTGGAGACCGAAACATTCCTGATTTTTGGGCCAACCATATGCACGAGGTGGAATTCCCAAAATTTCAACCTAAAAAAAGAACTTATGGATTATCTTGAAGGCCTCTTCGGAGTAGACAAATTCAATAAAAAAGTGACCACCTCCTTAGCTGGCCAATATTTGAAAACTACGCAAAATGTGTATAGGGTTCACTTGAAAAATAACCCTAGGTATGAGCATCCTCTCATGGTTACATAGAGTGAGTGGAAGGCGCTCATTGAGGCTGTAAAGGAAAAAAAATGAGAAAAGAAGGAAAAACACTAACTGGTACCCCAAGGAAAATTACATTTTGAATTCAATACCTTTAATTTTCTTTAGATCTAAATAAAAGTGTGGTATATAACATACTTGAAACTTTGATGATAGGTTTCCTGACATGTCGAAGGAAACGAAAGTAAGGATTTCCAAAAATGGCCAACACAATCTAGGCCAAGGAGGCTACATGAAGTTACAGTCATGAATTGTAGGCACCCAAACATCTTAACACTATTATTTGTATCTTCCAACTTTCAAGTAGTTGCAACCAATAACATTAAAAATACATACTCTGATGTAATGTAGGGCGACTACTTTGGAACAGAAACAACAAAGGAAGACCTCCAGATTGGTTATAGGTACGACTATCAAGCTATCATTGAGCATAGGAAAAGCATGGGGAAAACCCCAAGATCCAGTTTGAAGGATAAGGTAAATAAAAATCAATCCACATTAACCTTTCATTACTTATAAAATACATTCATGTTTGATATCATCCATAAATTTAATGTGTTACTTTGTTTTAATCAGGGGAGAAACACTATCAATGAGCCCATTTGTACTGAATATCAGTGCATTGATAGTGCAACGTCGCCACAACATGGTGCCCCCAAGAAACCCCATTCCAGTGGGATGCAACCCCACGATGTTCTGACAACCGAGGCCCACGACGGTAATATGGCGGTATATTAATCATATACTTAATAATTTCGTAATTATAAATTTTGTACTTCTAATTTATTTTAATTATGCATTTACGATTGTTTCCTTATAAATTTTGTGGTTTCAATGGCAGAGAATGTTGTACTTCAGGATCCTTCACCTGAAGAGGAGTACAGGTTGACAATGATTCCAACGATCCTGACTAGTGCACTAGGTAAACAAATACATTGCAAAGGTTTTTTTTAATATTACTGAACTACTTCAATGATATTTATAAATTGGCCATATAAATTAATTTTTTTTTTTTTTGTAGGGGATGCCCCCTCATAGTGGCTTGCACAATGTTAGTACAAGACCAGACATGCTCTCATGCGTGAGAGGATTCAAGAATGATCAGTTGCTGAAGAGCTCCCAGAAAACGAAGACGTGGATGTTGATGATTTACTTAAGAACTGGAAAACACATAATAAGAGGCCTAAAAACAAATGATGATGTATATTATTATTATAAGACATATCAATGTACATATAGCTAGTATAGTTGGACCATTTTTTGGATTATAAACCTCATATAAAAACCATTTTTTATGACATATGCCTTTGAATGAGTTCTTGCATTCTTTTTTTTGCATTGCCTTTGATTGAGTTATTACATACTTTCTTATACTTATGCTAGTAAAATAAAAAATACAGATGGTTAGTAAAATACAGATAGAGAGATAAAAAAATTCCAATTCTATTAATTTGTATTACTTATGTTCAAAGGAAAATGAAATCAAACAACTTTGTACTTCTTTTATCTTAGCTTTCTTGCTTAGTTTTACAAACATTTTTTTTATTATCAATTTTGAATATTTTTAATGCATATTTTCTATTAGAATATAGATTGGGTATTGGGGAATTGAGAGTGATGTGAGGGGAGGGGGATGGGCCATAGGAGATTCCACCTTCACGTGGTTGGCCCTGTTCAGTAGATAATAATTTATTGGAGCCATTTAATCTTGGAGCAAACCTCCCTCGATCCAACATAGCAACAACATTGTCAATGTTGATTTCGTTGCTGCTCCTTCAGATCGAGGTTTTAAGTTTTGAGCTATTATTAGGTTTCTTTTCAGTTTACTAGATAACCATAACATAGGTAGGATCACTGAGAGAAACAAAATCACAATACACACAACATTTATCCTGGGAAACTCTTATAGGGGAGAAATCCCATCAAAAATTTCTTAATATAGATAGCTAATAGAATGCCAAGAAAATACACCGAAACACTAGAGAATATCCAACACTGAGCAATGCACCTCTCTCTTCCTTCTTCTGCCAAATGTAGCTACCAAACTTGCACACTTATTGAGCGAATGAGTGAGTGAGATAATGAGGCATTGGGTTCCTTTATTTATACTTGCTTGCAGGTGGTGAAAATGTGTCTCTTCACTGGGCATGGCCGACTTGTCTTCTTAGTGGTTAAAACCACTTTAATTAGGCATGGGGTTTGACTTCTTAATTTTCATAATACAATTAGGGTTTGACCAATCCGCAAAAGGGGATTTGGTCAATTACAATGCCTAACGTGATCAATCCACAAAAGGGATTGATCTATTTAATAATGACTCAATAATAATTAGAATACTCTTTGCAGTTACAATATTTCAACACTCCCCCTTAACAATAAGGGTATTCTATAGACACAACTCAATACAAAATCATCAAGAGAGAGAGAGCGCAACAACATCAACAAAATCTAGAACACTGACTGACATATCTATAAATCATCAAAAGTTTTTATCATCATCATCGTTCACAACATGGAACTGGAGTGGCATCATCATCCTCATCAACATGAGGATAGAGTATCATCATCAACATCTTCAACGAGAAGTTGAAGTGGCATCATCATCATCTTTAGAAAGAAGCTGAAGTGGAATCATCATTATCTGCATCAACATGGATTAGTATAACCCTAATACATCATCATCATCACTGACAACACAAGGCTGATACAACAACAACAACATCATCATCATCAACATCAAAACACGAAGGCTAGAGAAACAAAATCATCACAACACAAAGGATGAAACCACATCAACATCAACACTAAGATGGAAATATTCAACATGAGGTTTGAACCACATAAACATCAACATGAAGCTAGAAATATTTAGCACAAGGCTGGCATCACAACAACATCAACACAAATCTGGAAATATTCATCACAAGTCTGACATCACAACAACATCAACACGAAGCTGGAAGTCTTCAACACGAGGGTGGAATCACAAAAACATCATCACAAAGATGGAAATATTCAGCACGAGGTAGGAATCGCAACAACAACAACAAGAAACTGGAAATCTTCAACACAAGGCTGGCATCACAACAACATTAGCACGAAGCTAGAAATATTCAGCATGAGGCTGACATCAACACTACTCCCCCTTTCGAGGGAGTTCCTTTCGGACTATACCAAGCTTGCCTCAAAAGTACTCAAACTTTACACGAGACAAAGGCTTGGTCAACACATATGCAACTTGTTCATCCATGCCAACATAATGGAGCTTTATGGCTCCTCTCTACACCATATCACGAATGAAGTGATATTAAATCTCTATGTGCTTTGATTCATCATGGAACACACAATATTTATATAGCTCTGGTTATCACATAGGATAACGGTGGCTTCCATATCTAGATCAAATAGATCTATCAACAACATCCGAAGCCATATGGCTTCACAACTAGCGGAACACGCTGCAATATATTTCGCTTCTACCGTGCTGGGAGAAATACTGGATTGCTTCCTTCTCTTCCATGAAGTCATGGCTGACCCTAGACTGAAACAACATCTTGAAGTTCTCTTTCTATCAGAAACACTTCCAAATCAATCTAAATCATTATATCCATACAATCTGAAATCATGATCTCTAGTATAATAGAGACAAAAATCCAATGTACCCTTAAGGTATCTCATCACATGTTTTTCATCACAAGGTATACATCATTTATCCTAGGAAACCCTCATGGGGGAGAAAACCCAAGAAAAATTCCTTAATATAGATAGATAATACAATGCCAAGACAATAAACCAAAACACTAGAGAATATCCAACATTGAGAAATGCGCCTCTCTCTTTCTTCTTCTCCCAGCTGCAACTAGCAAACTTGCACACTTGTTGAGCGAATGAGTGAGTGAGATAATGAGGTGCTGACTTCCTTTATTTATACTGGTTGGTAGGTGCTGGAAATGTGTCTCTTCACTGGGCAGGAGACGACTTGTCTTCTTAGTGGTTAAAACCACTTTAATTAGGCCTGGGGGACGACTTCTTAATTTGCATGATACAATTAGGGTTTGACCAATCTGCAAAATGGGATTTGGTCAATAAAAATGTCTGACGTGATCAATCCATAAAAGGGGATTGATATATTTAATAATGAATCAATAATAATTAGAATACTCTTTGAAGTTACAATATTTCAACACAAGGGAGGTTTGCTCCAAGTTTAGACGGCTCCAATAAATTATTCTTGAAACCAAGAGGAGCTTATTTAGGATTTCTATTTAGATGTATATCTATCACATTTTTAGTTTCTTCTAATCAAGGTAATCCATGTTTGAATCTAGGATGATGAGGGGCTAGTAAAAAAAACAAGGCTTATAAGGTGCTTGGAAGCACTGTCAAGGTATGTTCTGACATTCTCATAAAAATGCATCTTAGAGTAAACAATTCTACCACTATGATTTGTATTCATTTTATAGATATTTATGGAGGTTTAATGACTTGGAACTGCAGGTATTAGACAACATAATGATGGATGAGCTGTGATCAGGGGAGGCATGTTATCCAAATAATTTACTGACTAAATAATGATGTACAATTGGAATTGTTAAGCTTCTTAGAATGAGGATCTCATCATTAAATAAGGATTTGATACAATATGGATTATTTTTCATTGCATTATTTTAATCACTAATGATTTTTTTTTTTTAACACAAACGGGTATGGAGCTTTATTTAGAATAAGGCAGAGGGGGCTGCCGAACCCTTACATATCCACTCAGAGCTACTGCTCTGTAATACATTTTCCAGCCAGAAAACTTTACCATCTACCATACGGTTT
>ML781758.1:555942-574629 GCA_009831015.1 Picea engelmannii | reverse complement strand
TTATGGTACATGTTGATTACAGGTTGGTGCATGGTTGATGCACCTTTTTGTGGTACAGGTTGATTACAGGTTGAGGTACAGGTTGATGCATGGTTGATGCATGGTTCAGATTTATTGGTACAGGTTTACAGTGGTATATCTCATAGTGATAGTGTGACAATGGTTCCATCATTCTACTTGTACTTCAGGGTTGTAGGACAGGGCAAGGATAGGTGGTTGTAGCCACCTTACGGTTGTATCCAGAGAACATTGGGGGTTGTAGCCTCCTTTTGGTTGTAGCCAGAGATTTGGGGAGTTGGAGCTTCCCTCAGGGTGTAGCTTGAGAAATTAGGGGGTTGGAGCCTCCTTCCAGTTGCAGTTGGAAAACAAAGGAAGTTGGTTCTTCCAATGAATGTAATTATTTAAGACATATAAGAAAAAACATTCTGTGGTTTTATCCCGATTTGGGTTTCCACGTAAAACACTGGTGTATTGTGTATGCGTGTGATTGTTTATTTATTACTACTCATTATTGTATAATAATTCTACATTGATATATCATTTGAAGAAAAATGATTATAATTACATTATTATTGATTCACCCCCCCTCTCAGTAATCCAACATATCCATCAAACAAACTTGGGTCCATTACCCAAACCTGGGTTCTCCAATTTCACATGGTCATAACTCTCTAACCGTGAGGAGTTATGTGACATTCTACATACCACCAGAAATGGCATGACAAGAAATATCCATCTAGGATAGTTTTCCTAATAAGTTCACTGTCCTTCATCTCATTATTCTACAATTAAGCATGAGTTTTCTTACTCCACAAAGAGTCTTCCTGTGAGGGATTTCACCATAAGGGGACCACTTTGGAGTTCATCCATATTTACTTCTTGTTAGCCATGAGAAAAAAATAATGAGTCATATTTACATCAAACAATCTTGGGTCCATTACCCAAACCTTTGTGCTACAAGGCTTTATTTAAGGGTTGAAATCAATGACAACCAACCTTAATCAACAATCTCCCCCTTTGGCATTGATGGCAACACTTTGATGAAATATTGAAATCATATCACTCATGCTCCCCCTAGAACCATGCCTCTGTCCTCTGCATCTGATAAATCTCTCCCCCTTTGTCATCAATGGCAAAGGTATCTTTCCATCTGGGTCTGATCCCCCTGAGTGAACTATCCTCTTATGGTTCTTCTTCATGTACATCTAAGACATATAAGATAAGCATTCAAAAATCATTCATTTGCAGTATAAATAAGTCCAAGTCTTTTATGAAGATATTCAAAGGCTTCCTGTGGAAGTGGTTTTGTAAAGATGTCTGCCACTTATTCTTTTGTGTCCACATACTCAATTATGATGTTCTTTTCTGCAACCTATTCTCGTAGAAAGTGATACTTGATTGGAATGTGCTTCATCTTGGAGTGCATCACCATATTTTTTGAGATACTGATGGCACTTGTATTATCACAATATATTGGAATGGTCTCATCATCCTCAACCTATATATCTGTCAAAGATTGTTTCATCCAAAGAACCTCTGTACAACATGCTACCGCTGCACTATACTCTGCTTCGGTTGTAGATAGAGATATTGATGATTATTTCTTGCTTAGCCATGATACCAAACACTCACCTAGGTAGAACGTTGCTCCACTAGTGCTTCGTCGGTCATCAATACAACCTACTCAATCTGCATCTGTGTAGGCAATAAGTGATAGATCTCTTCTTTTTGGATACCATAATCCAAACTCTTATGTTCCTTTGAGATATTTGAAGATCCTCTTTACTGCTAATACATGTGATTCCTTTGGTGCTTCTTGAAATCGTTCCAACTGTCCAATTAGCTGCATTACATCTGGTCTGGATGCTGTCACATATAGTAGGCTGCCAATCATTGACCTGCATATCCTTTGATCTGTAGACTTCGAATCATCATCGTTTCTCAACTTACAACTCATTTGCATGGCAGTGATAACTCGTTTGCAATCTTCCATTCCAAACCTATTTAACATTTCTCTGATATACTTGGTTTGAGAAATAAAAATTCCTTGGTTTCTTTGATGTATCTAAAGTCCCAGAAAGAAGGATAGTTCTCCAAGTAACGACATTTCAAATTAATTATGCATGTATTTTGTAAATTTTTGGCTTAACCTGTCATCATCACTACCAAAAATAATATCATCAACATAAAATTCAATTAATAAAATATTACCTTGACTTACCTTGATGTAGAGGTTGCTTTCTACACTTCCGTTTCTGAACCCTGCCTGATGCAAATACTTATTCAGTTTGGAGTACCATGCTCTAATAGCCTGTTTTAGACCATACAAGACCTTCTTTAATTTACACATATATCCTGTGTTCTCTAACAACTGAAATCCTTCTGGTTGTTCAATGTAGACTTTCTTCAAGTTCCCCATTTAGAAAAGTTGATTTTACATCCATCTGATATACTTTAACATTTTTGGAGCATGCATAAACTAAAAGCAAACAGATTTCTTCCATTCTGGCAACTGGGGAAAATGTCTCTTAAAAGTCAATTCCTTCAATATGTGCATATCCTTTACATACCAATTTAGCTTTGTTCCTTGTAATCTGTCCATCTTCATTCAATTTATTCCTGAAAACTCAATTTTTGCCGATCATATTCTTATTCTTTGGTCTTGGAACCAATTCCCAAGTGTCATTTTTCGCTATTTGATCAAATTCTTCATCTATGGCCTTATTCCAAAATTCATCCTTGCTGGATTTTTCAAAACAGTTTGGTTCAATTGTAGATAAGAGTGCTAGGTGTGTTTATTCTGATGAACGGATTTTTCTTATAGTCTCAACTCCTGCATCTTTATTTCTAATAATCTGATTTGAAGGATGATTCTTCTGTACTCGTTTTCTAGGTGTCTTTGGAGATACTTGTTGAACTTGATCTTCTGCTTCTGTTGGATTCTCTTCATTTTCATCTTCCTCTTCTACTTATTTTTCATATTCTTCTTCGAAAAGTTGTTCCATTGATTTGTTTTCTTTTTTCTTTGATTTTGGTCTGCCTGTTTCATCAATTGTTACGTTGATACTTTTCACAACTTTGTTTAATCTTAAATTGTAACACTTGTATACTTTCCTTATACTTGAGTAACCAATAGGTATTCCTTTGTCCACACGAGAGTCAAACTTTCCCATTCTGCCATCTTCTCTTTTGATGTAGCATTTGCTTCTAAAAACTCTGAAGTGCTTCACATTTGCTGGTCTTCCTTTTCATAGTTCGTAAGGAGTTTTATCAGTGTTTTTTCTGAGAATTACTCTATTTTGAATGTAAATTTTTGTATGCACTGCATGTGTCCAAAAAATATTTGTCAACCTTGAATCCATTATCATTGTTCAATCCATTTCTTGTATTTTCATGTTCTTTCTTTCAACAACTCCATTCTGTTGAGGTGTCCTAGCGATGGAGAATTTCATTTTTATTCCATGATTGTTGTAGTAGTCCATAAATTCCTTTGAGGTGAATTCTCCCCCATTATCTGATCTTAAGAAATTTATTCTTGAATCCATCTCATTTTCAACCATTTCCTTGTAGATATTGAAGTTTTCAAAAGCTTCTGACTTGTTCTTGAGAAAACAAACTGCAGTCATTCTTGTATAATCATCAACTAATAACATAAAATATTTCTCACCTTTTAATACTTTTGTTGTAGTTGGTCCAAATAGATCAGTATGCACAATTTCCAGTGGTTTTGTTGTCGAATATTCCTTTGATTTGAATCTGGTCTTTGTTTGTTTTCCTTGTTGGAAATTCTTGCATAAAGTGTTGGCTGGTTTCGTGATCTGGGGCATTTCTTTGACTGCTTCTCTTTTGCTAACTTTGAAAAGGTTATCAAAATGAATGTGACCCATTCTTCTGTGCCATAGACAACTTTCATATTCCTTTCCTAGACAACACTTTTAATTTCCAATTTCGCTTAACACATATATGTTGCTTGAAGTTCTTGTAGCTATAGCGACCAATTTACCTGAACCTTCTTTTCTTATCTCACACTTTTGTGAATCGAAAGTGACTTTATGACCTTGGTCACACATTTGAATCACTTAAAAGATTATGTTTCATATCTTCCACTAGTAGAACATTTTCTGCCTTTTCATTCTTGTTCCCAATTCAGACTATTCCTTTTCCAATGATTTTGGCTAAATCATCATTTTCGAAGGAGACTGATCCATATCTTTCCTTTCGTAATGTAAGAAAGTTGTCTCTATCACCTGTCATGTGTTTTGAACATCCACTATCAACATACCAACCACGTTTCTTCTGTTTATCTTGTAGAGCGACTGTGCATTCTTCATTTCTATACTGATCTTGCTTTCTTATCCATGTCATTTTCTGAGGTTCTTGTTTGTGACTCTGTTGAGGTTCTTTAGGAGGGACTGTCATTCTGAAATTTTTGGCCATGTGTCCAAAATTGTTACATTTGTAACATTCCACTTAAGTGATTAAAGATTCAAACCCGTTGTAACTTTGTCTTTGTGTTTCACTAGGTATTCTTGAATAACCCCTTTGTGTATGGATCTCAAAGCAATTATTGTTCCTGTTGTTAGCTCTGCAATTTACAACTTTATGTCCAAAATTATTACATTCATAACATAAACCAAAAAATATAGTTTGATACCTGGTAGTTGAAGATCTTCTGAAATGAGGTGCTCTTCTGAATCATTCTCCTTCTTGAGGCTCATCTATTTGTTGTTGATTATGAAATATGAATCTTCTCGGTGGAGGAATGTCCTTGTAATCTTCCTTGTATATCTTTTTATCCCCTTTGATTGTTCCTGCATAGATTTTTGGATTTGTTTCTTGCTCTATTGTTTTGGAGCTTGATCCATTTTCTGTCTGATTGTATCTAAGTCTGGACTTGTCAATATGAGATTTTTGACTGCTGATAATGCCATCCAGAACTTTTGAACTATTCTGCATATTTTTCTTTTGAATATCCTTTCTTAGTGTGACAATCTTTGCTTCCAGGTTTCCAATGATCCTGTCCTTTCCTTCTAGCTGTTTTTTGAGTCCTTATTCAATTCTTTTATCTTCTTCTATTTGAACCTTCAATTTTGTGATTGTTTGTTCCAGTTCTTGAGTGTCTTTTTTCTTATCTAGTTCTTCTTGTAGTTTCTTGTTTTTCTTCTTTTCTCTTCTAATAACTTCTATGGCACTCATTAATTCTTCTCGGAATTCAACTTCCGCCTCTTTAATTTCTTCTTCATATGCTTCTTCATATTCTTCTTCGGAGTCTTCTTTATCAAAGTCTTCTACTGCCATGAATATAACTCTCCCTGTTTCACTGTCATTGACTTCATCTTCATCTGATGATGAGATGTCTTCTTTGGTGCAAAATATTTTCTTGAAAACTTTCTTTGTACTTATTTTACCTTTATATGTTTTCTTCCTTTTGTGTAACCTTCATCATTTCTCTTTTTCTTATGAGGACATTTGTTAGCAAATTGACCAATACCATCACAATTAAAACAAATTAAAGGAAACTTACCTCTATACCGACCATTGGTTCCCTTGTTCAGTCTTTTGACAAAGTTGGCCACTTCTTCATCATCTTCCGAGACGTCGCTACTGCTGCTATATTCTTCTTGTTCCTTTTTCTTTTGCTTTGATTTTTTGGATGCTTTGAAGGCTGCTTCTTTTACATCTAGATTTTCTTGTTCAGTTCTCATCTCATATGCTGTGAAGATTCCATGCAGTTCTTCCATGCTTATTGAGTTTAGATCCGATCTTTCTTCTAGCGCTGATATCTTAGAGTTGAATCTCATAGGAGGAGATCTTAGTACCTTTTGAACAATTACAAATTCTTTGATTTATTCTCCCAATCCTATGATTGCATTCACTGTTTCATCGACTCGTAAGAAGTAGGTTGTGATATCTTCATCTTCCTTCATTTTTAGTTGTTTGAACTGACCTCTGTAAGTTTGAAGCTTTGATGCTTTGACTTTTGAATCTCCTTCATAAATATTTTGAAGCTTGTCCCAAATATCTTTAGCATATTTACAATGTGAAACTTTGGTGAATACCGTATCATTGAGACCATTCAAAAGTGAATTTTTGAATTTGGAATTATTCTCACCGAGTTTCACTGCTTTGTCATTTGTTGGTGGAACTGTTGGTGCTGTGTATCTATCTACAATTGATTGCCAAACTTGAAATCCCTGTTCCTGTATATATGTCTTCATCCTTATGCTCCAAAAATCATACTTCTGTCCATCAAACTGTGGTATTCCATTTTTATATGAGTTGGTACTCTCCATGATCTACCTTTCAGTGGTTAAACTGATTTCTGAAGGAACCTACTCTGATAACAATTGTTGGATTAATAAGAGGGGGGGGGGGGGGNTATAATCCATTTTCTTCAAATGTTATATCAATGTAGAATTATTATCCAATAATGAGCAGTAAGAAATAAACAATCACACACATACACAGTACACCAGTGTTTTACGTGGAAACCAAATCGGGAGAAAACCACATAATGCTTTTTATTATATGTCTTGAAGAATTACATTAATTGGAAGCACCAACTTCCTTTGTTTTCCAGCTACAATTGGAAGGAGGCTCCAACCCCCTAGTTTCTTAGGCTACAACCTGAGGGAAGCTCCAACTCCCCAATTCTCTGGCTACAACCAGAAGGAGGCTACAACCCCCTATGTTCTTTGGCTACAACCGAAAGGTGGATACAACCACCTATCCTTGCCTCGTCCTACCACCCTGAAGTAGAAGTAGAATGATGGAACCACTGTCACACTATCACTATGAGATATACTGCTGTAAATCTGTACCAATAAATCAACCATGCATCAACCTGTACTTCAACTTGTAATCAACCTGTACCATAAACAAGTGCATCAACCATGCACCAACATGTACCAAACAACCTGTAATCAACCTATACCATAAACAAGTGCATCCAACCATGTACCAAGTATGTACCAATCATGTGTCAACTACCCATCAATATGTACCAACATCATCAACTATACACCTCATGTATGTGCCAAGTCATCAACTACTTGTCTCACCCATGTACTCAACATGTACCTCAACCAAAATCCCTCATCAATTTCATCATCCAAATATGATTTGTAGCTCTGTAATAGACCTGGTGTATATTATCAAATTCCTGCAAACCTTCCTTAACTTTAACAACAAGAGACTAACATTTTCATCAAACTTTTCTTTAGTCTCACATGCCTAGTTTTGGATTAGTCAACAACCCTAACTTGAAGTAATCATAAATTTGAACCTGTAATGTATAAAGATCTGAAGCTGATACATAATGTTCTTCAGTGTGTTTCATGCAATTCCTCTTGGTTTCACTACTGGGAACCTCTAAGAAAAGGATTTATAGCAAAAATGACATACCTTGTTGGATTCTGGATTATTCTAGAGAGCGACCTTGTAGAGCATGCCCCACACGAAATATTCATTGAATTGATATGAAAATGTTACAAAACATACTAAAAACTGTACCCTAACCAACCCATTTTGTCTCACTTAATTTGAATCTGTTATGAAGAAGTTATGACATTTTTACCCGAAACACCCGTTTTTGATTAGTTTTAGGACTAGCCACAAACCTTATTTTCCACGGAGTGTAAATCCAAAAATACAACCACCCACAAGATGATTTTTTTACCACAGATACTTGGGTATGTTTTCTCAATGGAATAGCAATTTCACGGTCTGAATAATTATATAAAAAGAGTTATAGCAAAAATGGTGAGATGACCTGTAAATAACATACCTTAGAAAACACCATCAAAAGAATTTATCCTTCCTTGCATTTCGGCCTTCTTTTCTTCACCTTCCCTCATAAATTCAGCTTAGATATCCTTGGTTACCTCAGATACCTATATATATTCAATATTCTCAAGTGTAATTAAAATGAGAGAGCCCTGCCTCTTATTTATACTCTCCAAGTAGCTTTCGTAAAAACATCTTCTAGGTCATTTGGCCCACTTTCCTTATTTTGGGGTTAACCCACTTCTAATTTCTCCATTAAATTTATTATTGAAATATTTTATTTTGTATTCACTTTGAATTGTAACACACTCATCACTTCACTTTATTATTTACCTTTTAAAATCTCTTAAACCACTTTGACTACTTTGACCTTTTGGGGCTTCTAGATGACATATGAGGGTCCTCCAACTTCGTAAGGCCATAACTCTCAAATCGTAAGGAGTTATGTGACATTCCACATACCACTAGAAACAAAATAACATGTAATATCCATCTAGAATAGTATTACCTTCAAATATAACAAAAATAATACGGTTATCCATCAAACAAACTTGGGTCCATTACCCAAACCCGGGTTCTCCAACTTCACATGGTCATAACTCTCTAATCGTGAGAAGTTATGTGACGTTCTACATACCACCAGAAATGGAATGACAAGAACTATCCATCTAGGATAGTTTCCCTGACAAATTCCCTGCCCTTCATCTCATTATTCCACAATTAATCATGGGTTCTCTTACTCCGCAAAGTGTCTTCCCGTGAGGGCTTTCACCATAAGGGGACCACTTTGGAGTTCATCCATATTTACTTCTTATCAACAATGAAAAAACAATAATGAGTCATATTTACATCAAACAATATTGGGTCCATTACCCAAACCTTTGTGCTACTGGGCTTTCTTCAAGGGTTGACATCAATGACAACCAACCTTAATCAACAATACATACCTTTGCATATATCCCATTACTAGCCCCATTGTATTTCTTCCATAATTCATTCATCAATATCTCCTTCTCATCTTAATACTGGTGCCATCAATATATATTATTCAATCTATTGCATCCACACTAATTTTTCTCCTCTAGACCATGACACCTTGTCATAATGCTCCTTTAGCACAACTTAAGCCACCTCATGCATGTTGCACTCCTGTACTAATCCAAATATTACATGATTTATGCCAAACTCAATTCATGATCCAACCTCCATGGATTTTGTTGAACATATTGAGCTCACTTCTTAAGTATGATGGTCTCACCAGGGTAAAAACCTTGATTCATGGATTCATAGTATGACTGCCTTCTTCAAATTACACCCTAAACTATCTAATACTAACTATTTAACCTTTGCATAAAATCACTTAGAAGGTTTAGCATTGGATTGGAAATAGACTCAGTTGGAGACCATTTCACTTTTTAACAACCCAAGTGACCCCCCACCCAACCAAATAATTGATTAGATAGGATTTTGTCAAGCACTCCACAATTTTTTTACCCTCATAGCTATAGAAAAGATTTAATGTGTCACTGGGTTCAACCTCGACAAGCTCTATATGACACTAATGTAGGCCCATGATATATATATTCCCATTATGATCCTGTTGGACATTTTGTTTAGGTTGATGGACAATTATTTTGGATTGTTTGTTTTCATTGATGTCAACCCTTGGAGAAGTCCGGTAGCGAATTCTGGTAGCACAAATGTATGGGTAAGGGAATTAAGTTTGGTTGATGTATAATGGTATGCATATTAGTATATTTTTAGGTAATACTATTCTAGATGGATATTACTTGTCATGCCATTTCCGGTGATATGTGGAATGTAACATAACTCCTCACGGTTAGAGAGTTATGGCCTTGTGAAGTTGGAGAACCCTCATGAGTTATCTAGAAGGTCAAATACGTCAAATTATTCTAGAAGCTCCTAGAAGAAGTTGACTAGTCAAATGGGTGAAACTAGGAGTTAGTCATGGGTTAAGTTGTTGCAATAAGAAAAATAATTTAAAATAAATTAGTTGCAACTAGAAGTGCAGAGTTTACTATTTGTGGATAAAGTGGTTATAAGTGGACAAGTGGTTAGAAGTGGGTTAGACCTAAAAGAAGGAAATCAGGTTAAGTGGGTTAGAAGGTAACCCCTTGAGGAAGCCACATGGAAGTATAAATAAGAGAGCAAGGCTCTCCTATTAGCACCTATTTGAGCACATTGAATATCTATTATTGTGCAAGGTTTATTGCAGGTACTCATTGATACATTTGAAGTTACACAAGTTTGAGGTAGCACGAAGGGTTGACGATGAAAGTTTTAGAATTACAGAAAATATAGAAAAAACCCTAGTTTTTGAGGTGTACATGGGCTTCACTGGAGAAGGGAACGTACCTACATGGTATGGAAATATAACAAGGTGAACACATGTGGGAAAATACATGAAATCTTGAGTTGTTGAGGGTGCCAGGTTCTTAGAGTCTGAAAGAAAGCTCCCAGGAAGGTCTACAATGATCAAGTACAACCGATCTATCTATAGATTCAAAAGGTATGCCATATTCTTATGAGTAGTTGGATATTGTTGTCTTCATGAGATATGTTTATGGGAGTTTGAGGTTTTTCCCTAGAGAGGGTATTGGATATATGGTACTTATGGTATGAGATAGATATACAAAAATACAACATTGGCAGGGTTGGTATTATTCATTGGTACACCTTGTTGGTTTATGTGTTGAGGCATTAATTGTATTTTATGGTACATGGTTGAGGGTTTTGGTTGTGAAGTGGTTGTGAAGTGGTTGTGATTTGTTGGTGAATTTGTTGGTGTGGTTTGAGGTTTCATATCGGTGAGGGTTTGATGTCTAGTACATGTGAGGGTTGTTACACGTATTCATGATTGTACACACATGTATGGAACATGACTAGAGAGACATAGATGCACTTGGTTGAGGGATATATAAGATGATGTATGAAAAATACACAACTACAGACAAGACATAGTGACAGGTTGCAGGTTGATGTGATAGAGGAAACAACGTGTTTGAAGTTTCAAAAAAGGTGAAAACCCTAGTTTTCAAAAGGTGTACACAGGCTACAGTATAGACAGTCCACGTACATACGTAGGCTACAATATAGACATGGAATGTACATATGCGAGCTGCAACATAGAAATGTCACACACCTATTGGTATTTGTTGGTACATGATTGATTACAATATTTTGGTACAGGTTGGTTATTGGTTGTTGGTAGATATTGGTACAGGTTTATAGTGGTATATATCAAAGTTACAGTGTGGCATTGGTTTCATCATTTGACACTTATATTTTAGGGCAGTTGGACGGGGCAAGGAAAGGGGGTTGTAGCGTCCTTCTGGTTGGTGCCATAGAATCAGGGAGTTGGATCTTCCTTCAGGTTTGACCCTAAGAACTAGGTGGTTTTAACCATCTTCCGATTGTAGCCAGAGAACATAGGGGGTTGTAGCCTCCCTATGGTTATGGCCAGAGAATTGGGGAGTTGGATCTTCCCTCAGGTTGTAACCTGAGAAACTAGGGGGTCAGAACCTCCTTCTAGTTGGAGCTGGAGAAATAGAAGTTGTTTCTTCCTTTAATGTAATTCTTAAAGAAATATAAGAGAAGAATTCCTTGGTTTTCTCCCGCATTGGATTTCCACGTAAAATATTGGTGTATTGTGTATTGTGTGGATGTGTTGATTATTGTTGATGATGCACTGATGAATGTTAATGCTATCGATACGATAGTATATTGATGATAATCAGATGAACATGATTGGATAATTCAAAGGAATATACATTGTGGTTAAAAGGATTAATAAGTAGTATAAATTGCTCATTACTGATTCACCCCCCCTCTCAATAATCCAACAATTGGTATCAGAGAAGGCTCCTTCGGGAAAACAATTTAACCACTGGAAGGAGATCATGGATCACACTAGAGTTGGGATACCACAATTTAATGGTGAGAAATATGTACTATGGAGCAATAAAATACATACATACATACATGCACATGGATTCAATGTTTGGAAGTTAGTGGTGGATGGATACAAAGCACGTGCTACTCCTCCAATAGACAAGGATGGAAAGAAACTCGCAAAAAATAATTCAAGAGCCCATAAAATTATTCAGAATGGTGTAGATGAATCAATATTTAAAAAAATTATGCACTCTAAATTAACCAAAGAGATGTGGGTCAAACTAAAGACTATCTATGAAGGAGATGAAAAGGTTAAGGAAGCCAAACTTCAAATTTTTAGAGCAAATTTTGAATAGTTGAAGATGAATGAAGATGAAAACATAGAAAACTACTTTCTACGCATCGATGAGATAGTAAACAACATCAAAGGCTTGTGAGATGAGATAAAGGAATTGGTTGTGGTTAAAAATAAATTAATATCTCTACCAATGAGATTTGATTCAAAGATCTTAGTCCTAGAAGAAAGAGTGGATCTATATACAATGACTATGGACAAGATGCATGGGATACTCACAACTTATGAGATGAGGGTAGAACATGACAATCCAGTTACAAAGGACGATGCATTCAAAGCATCTAAGAAGACAAAGAAAAGTAACAAGCACCAATAAAAGTCATTTCACAAGAAAAATCCAAAGTCAGAATGTAGCTACACTGATGATTCATAAGAAGATGAAGAAATGGAAAACTTCATAAGAAAGTTGCAAAAGGGAATAGGTAAATATAAAGGTAAGCTTCCATTGAAATGTTTTAATTGTGGTATAACTAGTCATTTTGCAAATAAGTGTCCTTATGCCAAAAATTCAGTAAGTGATGAAGAGGAAGATCCCAAGAAAGAAAAGAGATATCAAAAGGGAAACTAGAAAAACAAGAAGAAAGCCTTCAAGAAAAATCTATACTCAAGAAAATATAGTTCCTCATCTGGTGAAGATGATGAAACCGAAAGTGATTTAGAAAAGGTACTATTCATGGCTAAGGAAAATCAAACAAGAAACTATGATAGTTCAGAAGAAGAAGGAAAAGTATATCTCAGAGCAGAATTAATTAGTGCCTTAGAATATCTAAGGAATGAAAGAAAGAAAAACAAGTCACTCAAAAAAGAACTAAAATTAAAAGAAACCGAGAATCTCAACTTAGAGGAAGTCAAGCATATAATTATGAAGTTGAAAGTTAAGGTTGAAGAAGATAGAAGGATTGAAGAAACATTCAGAACTCAACTAGCAGAGAAGGAGAAGATGATTGAAATTTTGGAAGCAGAAGCAGTCACTCTAAGAAAAGATATTCATAAAAGGAACATGCAACAAGATAGCACCAATAAATTGGATAAAATCATCAACAATCAAAACCCATACTATGACAAGTTTGGACTAGGATACAACCAAATGCAGACTGAGAAAGGTTCAAGATGCATGAAGAATGCATTAGAAGAAAATATTTATGGAAAAGTTCTCAAAGGAATGAATCATGGTCAATAGGAATCAGAAATAAATGAATACATAAGACCTTCTACATTCAATAAGCAAGGAAGATTCAATCATTACAACCAAAGATAATATTCTAATAAGCCTAGGAATAATTATAGAAGGACTACACTACAAGGAAAATCATTCACCCTCAGGTATGTAAATTTATTTCATGGTCATTGTTTTTATTGTACTAACTTTGGACACAAGGTTGAAGATTGCAGGGCTTATGAAAGAAATAATTATGAAATAAATTCTTATGTGGCCCCACAAAATATTGAATGCTACAAATGCCACAACTATGGAAACACAAATCGAAATTGCAGAAGTGTGATAAGGCCTCCCATTAAAGAAAATATTGACGAGAGACACAATAAGTTTTGGAGAAGAAGTGAAAAACAAGAAGAGAATGTAAATGAAGAGTAGGTCCAAGGAATTGTACTTCCATGATTTGTAGTATCACAAGATCATGATGAATTTACATGCAAATAGGAAGGTGTCAGAACTCAAGTAGAAGATTTCAAAACTTAGGACGATGACAAAATTTAGGAAGAGGATGAAAATGAAGATGTAGTCACAGACGAAGAGGAAGATTACACTGCATCAAAGCAGGTATTGTTCTGAGCCATTCATCTTGGAGACTCCCAGGGAATATGAATTTTAGACATGGGGAGTTTATGCACTAGCTGAGGAAGATGGGTCAACATTGTGGACAATTGAGTAGCAGAGTTTTGGATAGTATGGATGGATATGGATTAGTATCTTTGGAAAGATATATGACAGTGGATGAGAGCATGGATTTAGAGTTTGGGTTCACATAGTTTTTCAGAAAGTGGTTCAGATATAAAGGAACATTATCATAATGGATGATAATAAGACAAGAATATTTGAACGCTCATTTTTGAATAATTTTCATATATGTTAGTTGATTACTCAAGTAAGCACCAATGGTCAATAACTCCAAAATAAAGTGGGTACATGAATACCTACATTGATCTACACATAAACATGCAGATAAGTCATCAGAGAGAGTGAGGTTCAAAAATGAAGATTAGAAACATACAGAGGCATGAAGATAGGGGGAGAATCCCCAAGGAGAGTTCAATAAGAGGGAGCAACCCCAAATAGATATACCCTTTTCCATTGATGTCAAAGGGGGATAGATAGAAACATTGATGATGCAATGTTTCCATGACTAAGCATTTCCATCAATGTTGGTATTGCCATCAATGCCAAAGAGGGAGATTTTTGGACAATTGATTTAGGTTGATGGAAAATTGGTTTCGATTGTTGGTTGTCATTGATGTAAACCCTTGGAGAGTGATATTGTGATATTCTAGATTGATTTCAACCCTTAGTGATTTATGTGAACCCTTGGAGAAGTCTGGTAGTGAATTTCGGTAGCACAAAGGTATGGGTAAGGGACTTAAGTTTATTTGATGTATACTGGTATGAAAATTAGTATATTTGTAGGTAAAACTATTCAATATGGATAGTACACGTCATTCCATTTTTGGTGATATGTGGAACATCACATAACTCCTCACGGTTAGAGAGTTATGGATTTGTGAAGTTAGAGAACCCTAATGAGTTATCTAGAAGGTCAAATAAGTCAAATTATTCTAGAAGCTCCTAGAAGAAGTTGACTAGTCAAATGGGAGAAATTAGGAATTAATCACAGGTTAAGTTGTTGCAATAAGAAAACAATTTAAAATAAATCAGTGGCAACTAGAAGTGGAGAGTTTACTATTTATGGATAAAGTGGTTATAAGTGGAGAAGTGGTTAGAAGTGGGTTAGCCCTAAAAGAAGGAAATTATGTTAAGTGGGTTAGAAGGTAACCCCAGCTTGAGGAAGCCACATGGAAGTATAAATAAGAGAGAAAACCTATTCTATTAGAACCTATTTGAGAACATTGGATATCTATTATTGTGAAAGGTTTATTGCACGTACTCATTGATACATCTGAAGTTACGCAAGTCTGAGGTAGCATGAAGGGTTGATGACGAAAGTTTCAGAATTACAAAAAATACTAAAAAAGCCTAGTTTTTGAGGTGTATGCAGGCTGCAGTGGATAAGGGGATGTACATACATGAGATGATAGTATAACATGGTGCATACATGTGGGAAAAACCATGAATGCTTGAGTTGCTGAGGGTGCCAGGTTCTCAGAGTCTGAAAGCAAGCTCCCAAGAAGGTGTACAGTGATCATGTACAACAGATCTATCTACAGATTCAAAAGGTATGTCATATTCTTATGAGTAGTTAGATATTGTTGTCTTCATGAGATATGGTTATGGGAGTTTGAGGTTTTTCCCTAGATATGGTATTGGATGTATGGTACTTATGGTATGAGCTAGATATACATAAATACAACACTAGTAGGATTGGCATTATTCATTGGTACACCTTGTTGGTTTAAGTGTTGAGGCATTACATGTATTTCATGATACATGGTTGATAGTTTTGGTTGTGACGTGGTTGTGATGTGTTGGTGAAGTTGTTCGTGTGGTTTGAGGTTGCATATCAATGAGGGTATGTTTTCTATTCCATGTGAGGGTTGTTACACTTATTCATGATTTTAAACACATGTATGGCACATGACTAGAGAGACATAGATGCACTTGGTTGAAGGATATATAAGATGATGTATGCACAAGGCACAACTACAAATAAGACATAGTGACATGTTGCAGGTTGATGTGATAGAGGTAGCAAAGTGTTTGAATTTTCTGAAAAGGTCAAAACCCTAGTTTTCAGAAGGTGTACGTAGGCTCTAGTATAGGCAGACCATGTACATACGCGAGTTGCAACATAGACAAGTCACATACCTATTGGTACATGATGAATTATGGTACAATATTGATTACATGATTTT
Organism: Picea engelmannii; assembly: GCA_009831015.1. NCBI lineage: Eukaryota > Viridiplantae > Streptophyta > Pinopsida > Pinales > Pinaceae > Picea > Picea engelmannii. The sequence continues at coordinate 558,530 of ML781758.1, read as the reverse complement.
GGTACATGTTGGTCACAATTTGTTGGCAGAGATTGGTACAAGTTTACACTGGTATATCTCATAGTTACAATGTGGTAGTGGTTTCATCATTTCACACTTATATTTTAGGGTGGTTGGACGAGGCAAGGAAAAGGGGTTGTATCCTCCTTCCGTTCGGTGCCAGAGAATCAGGGAGTTGGAAATTCCTTTAGGTTGGAGCCTGATAACTAGGTGGTTGTAGCCACCTTCCGGTTGTAGCTGGAGAACATAGGGGGTTGTAGCCAGATAATTAGGGAGTTGGAGCTTCCCTCAGGTTGTATCCTGAGAAACTAGGGGGTAAGAGCCTCATTCCAGTTGGAGCTAGAGAATTGGAAGTTGGTTCTTCCTTGAATGTAATTCTTAAATACATATAAGAAAATAATTTTGTGGTTTTCTCCCACATTGGGTTTCCACGTAAAATATTGTTGTACTATGCATTGTGTGGATGTGTTGATTATTATTTATGATGCACTGATGAATGTTAATGTTATTGATATAGTAATATATTGATGCTAATTAGATGAAAATGATTGGATAAGTTAAAGGAATATACATTGTGGTTAAAAGGATTATTAAGTGTTATAAATTTATCATTACTGATTCACCCCCCTTCTCAATAATCCAATAGATCCAATAAAATTAAATAAATATTTGTTTTTCAAATTCTTATTTCATTTACAGTTTTTGCAAGAAAATTCATGAGGAGATATATGGGTGAGCCTAACATATTTACAAATGGTCTCAAGCGACACCCTCCTTGTGGATTTTAGGTAATCCATAAATCCCTAGCATTATTACGTATTTGGGTTTCCACCTCTTTTTCATGTCATTATCAAGTGAGTAGGCTTCAATGTCCTTTTGGGTCCCATAATAGTTTTTATTGTCAATACTTTAAAGAAAGGTAGCTTATTATTTTTTTGACTTCCATGGTGAATTTTATGTGTTTCGATAGGCTATTAAGATGTACCAAGAAGTCCTTCAACCTATCTTATGCATGGAATAATATTATAGTTATATTATCGACCAACCATTTGCACCAAATTAGTGTAATTGGAAATGTGTTGATGGATTGTTCCTCAAATTGTTGTTAAGACAACCACCAAAATTACAATGGTGATATCTACTAATCCAATCAACATATCAAAATGGATGCCAAACATAGACAAAAAATTAAATTTTTCTATAAAGGTAGTGCTTTCTACTCGAACAAATTTTTAAGAATAAAATGATCTTTCCAATTGAGCAATGCATGGTTTCATATCAAGTAGTTATCAAGATAATTCCCACATCGGAAAGAATGATCCTTATCCTTAGGGAAATTCCCATCCTTTTGTAACAAGCTCAAGATAAGAGAGAATCAGATTCCATTTGTCATTTCCCTGTACATGCTCAATGGGATGTCTAGTTCAAAGATGGATAAAAACCTCCTCTAGAATTTATTTATAGGTTATTTCTTTTATATAATCTACAAGCAAGAATAAATATCCCAGATGGTGGGAGATTGCCACTATCTGTGCTAAAAGCGTGTAGAAATTTTTTGACCTCCACATATCAAGAGTGTTGGTAATTGTGAATGACCATATACATATAAGATCAGAGAACAAGAAAATGATACCTATACTTACTAAAACCATAATTAGCTAAGAAACAATGTAGATGCAAGAAGATAAAAATGTGAAACAACAACTTGGTGATAAGATGCTAAAGCCAAAATTGTACAAAAATAATAGCATGATGAACTAATCTCTTAAACATAATGAGTTTAAAGAGCATGGGAATAAGGCTCTTTTAACATAGAACCATTTTGTTTTTTGAAGTCTAGTGCACCAAATATCACATTCATATGATGAAGTTAATGATACAAGCTCGATCTTAGATTGGATATCTTGGAAAATAAATATGAAAGAGTGCCTCTCTAAAAGAGTTGAAGTAGTATAATTCTTGTTGGTTTATCTTTCAAAAGTAGTGGTCATACTAAATTTCATTATATTGAACAATATACTTAGCTAAGATATATGATAAGTGGTAACGTGCACCATATTTCCTTTATATTACATAAATACATCTCTATCTAAAACATTTTCTATTTTGCATGGGTTGATAGAATTGGTTTGCAGTAGCATATAAGCCTCGATATACTATGATACTTGTGCCAATGGAAGTGAACATAAAGGGAGTGGTGCCTTCTACTCATATACTGGTTGATTAGTTGTGAAGTGAGTATGCTTGCTTTCTTAGGCTTTCACTCTCTTCCTTTGTGCTACAAAAATAAATAAATCCTTAAATGACAATACTTCATAGCACCCCTTTCACATGATTTTCCTAAAATGTCATAAATAAATAAGTTGGGTATGCCCAATAGTTTTTCATCTTGGAATTGTTTCTGTTGATACTGAGAGGGGGGGGAATCAGTATCAAGTAAAATTAAAAACCTTTTTCAACTTATACTTAAACCATTCAACTATATCCAATGAACAATGAACAATAGTATAAGAGTTACACCAATACACCATAATACACCATGCACAATATATGAGAAATAATCAATAGTTATTGTTCAAGGGAAGTAA
>ML781758.1:517125-533199 GCA_009831015.1 Picea engelmannii | reverse complement strand
TTTAAACAACAATAAAGCTATTTTTTGATTTGTTTTCTTATAATGTTTATATAAAAGAAATCGAATATCAAACTGTCTAATTAAACAAAAGAAATAACAGATGATGAAAAGTGTTTTAACTACGTGGAACTTCTATATTTATTATCCTAATGAAATCAAATAACAAGCTGACTTGTTGTCGCATCCAATATGTGTTCGATGTGTAGCATCCAGTCACCTTATCTGATGAGGTAAACCTGCGATAGATCCTGAAATTGCTGCTAATAAATGTGAAGCAACAATGATGAAGTTTAAATCATAACAACATAACACATAATAGATGCAGTCACAGTAACCTTATAATCTTACAAGAAGCCACAATAAGATTATTCTTCCTGTGAGAACTTGCGTATAAACGTTTGACCGAAATTAGAGATAAACCTCTTAATTCAAATTGAACGAATGATTACTGTTTGTTAAATCTGGAACATGAAACATGGATAATATATATAAACTTTTATTCTATCAACTTGTAGTAAACCATGACAGCGAAATCAATCATAATATATTTACAAATTGAAATAAACATGACTTGAATAAAAACACAATACAGAAAAGCTAAAGCTGTGACGAGTCTTATATTTTATTCAAGTCTGTAAATGAAAAATCCATAGTCTTGCCCCAGGATGAGATGATCCAATGTAAACAAAATAACATGCTTATATAGGTTCCAGGAAACAAAACTGTTTCCTGTTGATAATATCAAATCTGTTTCAAAAATATGGGGGATGCAACCTCCCTGATTTTACTAGATATCAAAACTATTAAGAGTCTAATCTATTTACTAAAAACACAAAGTTGATATGGCTGGGAGATTTCAACAGTGCCTCATTTCTCCTTGGAAATCATGGGTTCCTGAAAACAAATGAAAATGGGAAGATTTTAGATATGTTTTCAATTGTCAAATCAAGAAATTCGAATTTTTCTAACTGGCTACAGAAGCTTACGATTCTGTAGCTAGTTATAATAGCAACTACAATCATATTTTATTCAATAAAAAAAACAAACTAATCTTTATAAGAAAGATAATATATTCAATCAAATCGTATATACTAACTTGAGAGTGAAAAAATCATGCTAAAATTTAAAAAGATTATACCTCAAATCATGGAATTAAAACATATCAAGCAATCTTGGAGTTTACGATTGCTGTTGCTGCCTCTACATTCTTAAAAATGACAGATCCTGTAGTTTTTAGGTGTTTCTCCTTTGCTTGAGTTATGGATTGGAGTCTACTGTTCTCGTTTGTCAACAAATCCACTTGGTCTTTTAAAGATTTAAGCCGGGACTGTAGCAAAGGCACATCTGTATAATACCTGTCAATCCAGGATCGACACTCATCACACTATGGCTGTAGGGACTGTGCATTGGCACTGACAACATTAAGGGTTGGAGAATCGTCCACGCGAAAGGTAGGTTTATCACAGAGTTGAATGCTCGAGAATTCTGGGTTACCTTTTAGACATGGAGGCAGGTTGTTTACATAGTCATAGGGTGTGTCAAGATAGAGCCCGTATGACACGGGGTCTTCTTCAGCCAAAAATCTCTCAATTTCTGAATCTAAGTCTTCACTTACTTCAATTGTGTTGTTTGTGTCTGCACAGGGTTTTATTTTATTCCAAACACTTCATGAAATCAAACGACCAACCCTTTTATTCTTGAAATTAACATCGACGTTGCCCTTTAACTTCTTCCCTGTGGGTTTTTTAACAGTTTTAGTGCAACTCTTTGGGTGTGAACCCGGTTGATTGTCCGGTTGAGTAACATTAGGGTAGGTTGAGGGTTCATTATTAGGGGAAAGATCATAGGGCATGAGTGGTGGAGGAGAAGCGGTAGGTTTCACAAGGGTTTCTACGATAACTGGCTTATCAATCTGTCCCAATTCATGATTTTCGAAACCATTTCGTAAAATAAATGCATCCCAAAAATCATTTTGTAATTGCAACTGATGCACAAGGATAATTTTAATTAAACCATGATGGAATAAACTCGAATCAAACCTCTGCTTCTTAAACCATTTTCCCATCTTGAACAGACTTCTAAGTAGGAAGTAGGGCATATTCAACGGGAAGTCAATGAAACTCATAAGCAAGCGCATATGATACATGAAAACTAATCCAAATCTTCCTTCACATGTAATGAATTGTTTCAGAATAGCAAGTAGATCATGCCACCTAGGTTTTAAGTATGAAAACGACATACCTCGATCGCAACTAGTGGTTTTCCGTGAGGTGAACATCAAAGTCCAGGGGACCTCTTCAACTTTTGCATTCTTGAACCATTTTTGCCCGACAGCTGGTAAACCCGTGGCTTGGATTAAAAAATCTTCTATTACTTCTAACTGCACTTCACCTATCTTTTCCCTACAACCGTCGAAGGTCAAGGAAAATTCTTGGGCAACTCGAAGATTGAAACCCTTAAATTTTTCAATGAACAAATGCCAACCGTTCCTTTCTAAATATCCCCTGGCGTTATCATATGATAGCAAGGTTTGGATGCCATTCAGATCAATCCTTACCACTGGAGCCATGGAGAATATAAGGGAATCAACACAGAACTCACAGGTAGGGTTTGATGAAAAGCCACAGAGCCATAGCCCCGAACCTCAACAAAACAATGCTATGACAGTTCAAACGGTAGGCAGAGGCGTTAATCACCATGTGTGGGAACAAAATCGTGAATCCTGAGACCATACAGAAGAGTAATGGCATGCTGTACTTAGTATGTCACCTTGGCATTGGGTACGTATTAGGATCAGAGTGCTTTGAAAACCATAGTATGCGCATTCATATATTAATCACAAAGGTAAGTGCATCAAATAACAATTGAATAATTCAAAGTTTCATGAATCAAAACTCCATCAATATCAATCGAATATTAATGAATGGAGGTCTTTCACTTATGCAACCAAGGCATGTTTAGAACCAAGGGGTTATAAACAAGGAGAACAATCATGTTCATAGAAAAAATATGAAAATTCTATAATAAACCACATGAGCAGTTCTCCTTTGATAAAAAATCGAAACAAAATGTCATTTCCAACTGTGAGTTTTCATGCTTACAGTCATGAAAACAAAAATCGAAAAGAAGATATGTAAAAAGAGACAAGTGACAAGTGTCGTTTAGTGACAATGCTCATGACGAGTAATGAAAATTTAGAGGTTATGTGTAGGCATCTTATAAACAATAGTAATTATATCACTGCTGCCAACACCTCTATACCAATACACTCTTAGTGTAATTAGGGTTTCTCCTCAGTAAAAAAGGGCCAAGAACAATCCAAGAAGCTTATCACATGGCTATACAAATTGAGGCAAATATCTCCTTGTTCAAGGGAGAACACCTCTTTACTCCAAAAATCAAAGTTGATGACCCCAAAGATACCCCAGATACTCTTAGTATGGAGAGATTAGTTTCCCTTGATATATTTTTAGTAAATTCCAGAAAATAAGGGAACAATTCATCGACCAATAAGAATTTGAGGAGAGAGATCCTAATGAAGGTTTCCAATCCCATGATGAAGAGAAAGAATTTACTCATGCTCCTACTGAGGATAATGAAGACCTGGTTGAAGAGTGAGAGCCTGAAGATATTAAACATGATGACAAAGTACTGATGTGTGCTCATCCCTCTGACAAAGCCATATGAGATCCTATTCCTCCTACACAAAAAGTGGAGGATGATGTTAGTCACTTTCATTTTCAGGTCTTTGACGATACCTTATTCTATGATTCAGAAGGTGAAGAAGAAAGGGAACCCTTGGACGAGCTAGATCATTCACATTATGAAGCTGAATATGTAAGGGAAAATCATGAGGATGAGGCACTCATGCTTTCTCCTCCATTTGATGAAGTTATCTAAGCCTTCGACACTCCTGCACAAGAAGAGGTGAGTACAATAAGTTGTTTCCCTTTCCAAGATTTTGATGATGCCATATTTTGTGATTTGGAAAGAAAATAAGTGTTAGAGGAGCCCTTGGATGCTTTAAGCCCTTTGTATTGTGATAAAGGTAATGACATGGTTGATAATATTGATGAGTTCATACACATTGGAAAACATAAATGGGATGTGATTGGGTATCATGGGGATCCCATTTACGACATTGAGGGTCATTTCCAAATGTTGCCTTTACAACAATCATATGATGTTCCTAATAATTTTGACATTTGTCAAAAAGATGATGATATAATTACAAATGTTTTCCAAGCACACAAGGGTGACCTAGTTCTATGTTCTCCTGATGGTTTTTGGTCATACATTGAGGATTTTGATGAGTATTCCTTTGAGCACTTGGATTTATTCTATGAATAATATTATCAACCACCATTGTGCTCGTATCTTTATCAGGGTAAGGATGTTTCTTTCCTAAAAAAATATACTTGTGACAAGGTTTTCCAGCTTCCTTCGATTACTTTACCTTTTTATGTCACTAAGGATGCAATTGGGAAACATGTCCTTGTCCCAAGTTTTCTCTAGGGAAGATCCTTCTTTTATAATTCAAGGGTAGGTTGAATAGATTACAAAGAAGTTTTTTACCTTAGTATTTCAACTTTCCCTTAAAAAATTTCCAATCATCATCTAGGTTCTTGCTAATCCCTTCCCGGACCTCAGGATGGGATGACATCCAAGATAGCCAACCTTCAGACTTTTTGAGTTCATCCTTTGATCCCTTGATTTTTCATGATATCTTTTTGAGATGGATTGAACACTTTCCTAGAAGTGTAACTTGGCATAATTTTGTCCCTCCCACCCGCCTCCATGAGCTAGACTTTACGATTTTCGATGATATGATACATGCTCTAACTCATGTTATTTTTGTGCTTAACTTGTCACTGTTTTGGTTTATGATGAAGCACATAGGAAGGTATTATGAGGTATTGATAGGATTGTTTCACTGGTTATATGAATACACCTATCATTTAACCAATAGGTAAATACAAGTAAGTTAGATTAGGTAGGCCTTTGAATCCATTATATATACCATATGCATATCCTACTAGTATAGTTGTAGTTTCATTTTGATGCTATATTTCTCCATTATATATATATGCATGCTTATGATTTTATTTATTTTAATATATCATATATGAGTGAGGGGTGATATCACCACCCTAAGGATTACTGATGCATTTTGTTGATATATAGAAGGTACGGGTCATACTAGAGATGTTGAGGTTCTCATGCGGTCTATGGTGAGCACATGTCCCCAAGTTGGAGCCATATGTTATCCCCTATCCTAGGGATAACTAAGGAAATCATGTCTCAAGGCCCATAGGTACTAGACATGGAGTGCTGAGAGCCGAATGACTTGAGAATGGCCCTGGAGGGCTCCTCTTTTCTTCAGTGAAACCCATCTATCAACAAAAATAGTATCCATCCCACCATCCTGGTCCTGAAGTAGCAGTAAGTCTTTCTCCATGAGGTAATGAGTTCAGGTGTCATGGTATGTGTTACTCTGATTATTGAAGCACTTAAATATGTTGCACTAAATTCTCCTTCATTTTGTATCATTTTCTTGGAAATTGTGTGTTGGACAACTGAGAGGGGGGTGAATCAGTTGTCAATGTGCTTAAACAATTATGCTTCTGTTAAAATATTTACAAGGCACTCAATGATGATCACAATAATGCAGGGAAATGAACAATGGCACATTGAACATCAGTCACATATATGAGAAACATAGAGACAGATATTTCCCAAGGAAACCCATACAGGGTAAAAACCTATTCTTCTTTATATGATAAGTATTATTTACATTCTTTAGATTATCATACATTTGAGCACCAACTCATTGTGAGGCTACAACCTCTATTTTGCAAGCTGCAACTTGCCGAGAGCACCAACTCTCTGTTTTTCTCTAGTACCCACTAGAAGGAAGCACCAACTCCCTGGTTTCTCTAGCACCAACTAGAACTAAGCACCAACTCCCTATGTTCAAGCCCCCACTTGAACCTCTGAGGACACTAGTCCTCCCTAGCACCTCCCAACCTCCCTGGATTATGATTATGAAATACTGAAACCTATTACAGTGATATAGTGTTCAATAAAATCTTACCAGTCTCATCACTGTTCTGCAAGATTTTGCTACTCAAAATTCCTCCCTGTCTTCCAGCATGCATCCACTTCCCATTCTGTTCTTCTGCTTTTATGCTCTGTGCACCATGTCCATTCACTGCACTGTTCTTCTTCTGTTCTTTTCAGCTACTGCACTCTGATCCATCTTCATGCATGAATCACCTTCAACAACATCCACAATAATCCCAGCAACAACAACAACCTCATCTCTTCTCTGTACCGTCTATATATATCTTCTGTGCATCTTGTGCATGCAATATTTGACATTCCTCTGCATTATCATACCGCGCCAATATCCTCCACATCTCAAGTGCTCTGCGTGATCATCATCGTCACTCTTCAACTTCTCTGGTAGTTCAACCCCTGTGTCTTTCATCACTAGGTGTTATGCTGAGATGCCTTTTTCTCTCTCGTAGTTGAGACTCTTCATCTTCTCTGTTACAGTCGAGACCATCCTTTCTGTTTCAGTTACGAGCTCTAACCCTCATCCAGCTATCAATTTCCTCCACGAATCGTCTTCATTCCAATGGCATATTCCACGTAACTCTTCAGCTCCTCTGGAAATCACATCGAAGTCTCTTCGCATCCTTTGGTAGAAACCATCAATGGTTTCTAGCAGTTACACTATGAGGATCAACATTAGCCCTTCGATCGTGCTCATGTTCACCTCCATCATTGGATTAACTCTGATGATTTCTTGCGTTATTTACCCATTTTTCACTTTCGCAATTCGAAGATTCTGCGACAAGACATCTTGAGTCTTCATGTCACGAGTTCCGAAACTCCGAAACAGAGTTTTTCTGCGCTAACTCCTTCCTTTATATGACCATGGATATGACCAAGTTCTTATGCATAAATTTCTTTCACGATTTCACATTTCATGAATCTGGAGATGAGGCATCTTGACTCTCCAAGTCGCGATCCCCGAAACGCCGAAAAGAAGCTTGTTTGCACGTACTCTTCTCTTCATCTCTTCGATGGTGTGACCACCGATTGAGACCACATGCTTATGCATAAATATCTTTCGCGATTTCGCATTTCATGAATTTGGAGATGAGGCATCTCGACTCTCCAAGTCGCGATCGGTGAAGCTCCGAGATGGAGCTTAGATCAATGGTCAAGAACCCTTGGTGATCTGACGGTCCAGATCTTATCGTGAGTTCGCATCTCATGATTCCTGTGATGGAGGTTCTCGTCACTCCAAGTCCTGATACGTGAAGCTCCGAGATGGAGCTTAGATCAACAGTCCAGAACCCTTGGTGATATGACAGTCCAGATCTTATCGTGAGTTCGCATCTCGCGATTCCTGTGATGGAGGTTCTCGTCACTCCAAGTCCCGATACGTGAAGATCTGAGATGGAGCTTAGATCAACGGTCTAGAACAAACCTTGATCTGACGGCTGAGATTGTTTCATGATTTCGTCCACCTTGCGATTTCATCACTTCGTGATTTCGCTGTTCTTTCCATCGCTGTTCTTTGCCATCGCTGATCTTTTCCATCGCTGATCTTTGCCATCAATGACAAGCTTACTCCCAACTGTAAACCTTCCAACATTGTGCTCTTTAACTTGTTCATACCTGGAAGGGTGACATGATGCCCTAGTAAGTTGATCTCCCTTTAGGATGGGTTGCCACTAGGTGGGTCTATGAAAGGTCATTGTCCATTCTCTCCATACTTACCACTTTTCATCCTTACTCCTCTCATTTTCCCCTACCTTTGTTTGGGAATTGGGTTTTCCACCCTAGGAAGGGTTGTACCTTGCCTTGTGGGAAGAAGGGGCTAAAGACCCATAGGGTAAAAGTAGCTGGTAAGAGTTAAAATCCAAATACGGAACCTTTGAGATGCTTCGCCCAGGGATTCCCGAGAATGCAGTAAAAGGATTATCAGTAAGAAAAGGGAACCTATAAGATAATAACACTCAAGGTATAAGTTGGTGGATGGGAGGTCTCATCACGAGTCAGCCTATTATGACCATGGGCATGTAGCTGTATTACACTACCATATATCTGGTAACCAAACTAGGGTAATGGCTCTTGGTGGCATAGCTAAGATAAAGGGGGCCTCATCACGAGCCAACCTTCTCATCTCCATGAAATGTTTGTGGGTAACGCTGTCACCTATTTTCACCAAGCCAGGACAGTGTCCCTCGAAGCATAAAAGAAAAAGATAAAAAGAAATAAAGATAAAAATAAAAAGGCAATGAATGGGATAGGAAACAATGGCATCCATGACAAGGTGCAACTAGCCCCCTACAAAGGCACCCACAGGTAAGAATTACATTTCCCTGTTATCACTTCACCCCTTTCCAAAACACTTACCCCACACTACCTCATACACTTAGATGATCTGAATTGGTTCTTGCCTGGGAAACACCCCAAACTTAAGGAGGATTGGCCCAATAGGACACCCTGATACCCTCTTCAAACTTGACTTGTTAAATTTCATAACGTCTTTGATCATTTGTCTGGGTAAAGGGGGGTTTGATGCACACGTTTGGCTAATTTGATTATTGGATGTGATTTACATGTAATGATCCCCATGAGTTATGAAACCCTGGAGGGAATACTTGTTGTTGCTATAGGACTTTGCCCGGTGAACATGTACATTTGGGGGAATTATTAGCTTGGACCTCCATGAGGATGAAATCCCACAGATGGATGTTGTAACCCCATTCAGGGGCATAGATACATCAAAGAGTTGCACCAAGAATAAAGAAGGAAGTTTCCCTTGAGACACTCTGGTAGACCTAGAACTAGGTGGATCTTGGTCTTCCACTTGGACGTTGAACTTTGAGAGCCCATGACATCATCATTATGACCCTGGACGTCATCCAAAGCTATGGTTTGCATATTGGGGGCAATTGTGAGCTAGTTGACAAGTGTGGGAATCATCCAAGGCCTTTGGAGGCCAAACATTCTGCACATGGGTATTAGCATTCCACTTTAGGGGATCAACGTCACCCTAGAAGGGCATGATGTCACCCTTGGAGATAATTTCAGGGGTTAATTACTTTATTTTATGTAAAACTGGATTTTTGATGTAATGTGGCCAGGTCGACCTTTTTTAATGACCTAAAATTAATTAAAGGTCATTGATATTGTATAAATAGAGAGAAAGTACTCTCATTTTTTCATCATCACTCATCACACAAGTAGTGTGGTCTGAAATTTTCACCCTCTTTAAGGGCGATTGGCTGAAATAACTAGTGTGCAACTTCTTGGAGAGGAAATTTTTTGTGTATCTTGGCTATTTTTTGTGGTGGAAGATCTTCAACTAGGGTTTGACTTGATTATTTTTTGGTGAAGTAAGTAGAAAATATACAATTTGTTTATGTTAATGAAAGATTGTGGTAAATTTTACTTGTTTCATGTTAAAGATTATGAAATTGCTTGCTTAAATCCTAGGAGAGAAAGATAAGTTACTTCTTTCTCTCTATAGTCTTCTACTTGTCTAAATTCTTCAAGTACACTTGGTTTAAGAAGTGACTACTAGAGCCTTAGAATGATATCTCTCTAGTGGCCTCACTCTAATTGCCTATTGCATACATTATTTTAATAGTTTAAGGAAAGAAGATTTGCTAGGGCCTAAGATTCCTTACTTTCTAGCAAATTTATCTTTAAGATTTGGATGCTTGAGGCCTTGGGTTGCCAACACCTCCTCCATCCATCCCTTCTCCTTTTACTAAGAATTATCATTGCTACTTTTCTCCAGGTTTTTCTTCTACTATTGACTTCATAAACCCTAAAAGGCACTAGTCTACTCACTATAGTGAACAATTGATCAAACAAACACTCAAACCTTTCTGCTTGAAGCCTTTACTGACTTTTACTAACCTTAAACTAGACTAATTCCTTAGCTAATTTTCTTCTGTTGCAAACCTTTGATACAACCATACTAATTCATGTTAATTTTCTTCATTCAACTACATAAATTGCACTAAGATCATTCAAAAATTTCTTGTGACAATTTCCTATCAATCTACTAGACAAATGCTAAGTTTGCATGCTGATTCCTTGCAAATTTGAGCACTAGAATTTGTAGCTGTTACAAAATATTGCTACAACCATCTAACCGCAAAAAATTCTCTGCAAAAGTGACATTAAATTCTAGCTAGACACTACCAAATTTACTTGTGAAAACGTATTATCATTCTTCCTATTTAAAGCTACAATTTGTTGTCATTTTCAAGCAATTTCAAGGCATATTCTTTGTGGCTATTACAAAATACTAATTTCTATTGTAAATCATTACATTGCTGCAAATTTATATCAACTAGCCTATGTTTTGAAGGTTTATGGTCTTAATAAGCACTAAAATCATATTTGTACACATGAAAGATATCATATTTTATTTGTTGTCTTGTTCTGGGAAGGTACACTCCATTTTACCTTTGCTTCATCCCTTAAAGACCATAAGAACCTTTTGAATTGAGTAACTAGCGAGAGGGGGATTTTCTTGCACCTTTTCCTTAGTCTTATTATACCTTTAGGTCACTGGGGATGTCTCCCCTGGGGTAACTTTGATATACTCCTAAACAGAAAGGGGTTTCCTATTATGGTGACAGTGATAGGTCACCCCCTATCATGACAATCTTGAATTCACTTGCGTTGGGATTTGGGAAAGTATAGATTGTGCGATAAGAGGATCAATGGTCTATAGTCCATGCCGATATCTACGGATCACATAAAACTTTCAGGCTTCGATCTTTAGGAATTTTCCCTGCTCTAACACACCATACCTGCGAAATCACGAATGCCGAACTTACAGATCGGACGACTGGCATCTGACACAGATCAATGGTCCGTGCTTACTTCAGACTCCAGGCCTTGGGAGCTTCCACACCTCAAACTAAAATTCCTCCAGAATACATGATCTCTAGACTGGAAGATATCTTAGGGATCTACGGTCCTACTCTGTTCTAGATCTATGGTATGGAATTACTTCGGGCTCCACCACTTCAGAGTTTTCTCTGTCCCACACAACAAGAACTAATTTTCGCTGGAGTGCCAAACCCCCAGACCACTCGGTGATCCTACAAATCACACTCTCCACTGATCTACAGTGTAGATATACTCCGAGCCTCCAGGCTACAGAGGTTCTTGCAACATCCACATGCACTGTTTCCCGAATCTCCAAACATGCAAAGGGTGTTGATCAATGGTGCACATGTCCTTACCAATGGATGGCCTAGATGGATTCCAACCTTCAGGACTTTGGGGATTCTTGAACCAAAAAAAATTACACCCAAACTCCTTTGGAGTGTCAAATATTCGAACTCCTGCTATCTGTTGACACGTGCACTTGACGCCAACGGTCAGGATATTCTCCGGGTTTTGGAGCTTCGAGGTTTTTCTCACTCTTGCAACAATGAGCCAGTTCTCCTTGATTGTCGGTCTTCTGATCCACTCGCAATACACTAACACGTGGCCCTGACAATTATAGTCAGGATATTCTCCAGGACTTCGAGGCTTCGGGTATTTATCCTACACTTATATTAACAACCCAAATTCGTTAGAGTGGAGAAGTCCAAATGACTTCAGTGCTTAACTATCGTGCTCCTTACCTAGATCCAATGGTTGTCGATCCTTGTGCTTAGATCTGACGAATGGGATATGTTCTCCTTACCTGCATGCTCCTCCTCCTATATAGAGTTGATATGAGGAACCATATAAAATCTTACATCCAATCCAATGACTGTTGTAGATACTCCTATACTGTGACTCCACTTTCCTTCCAATGAAGGATTTATCCAATTCTCAAAGGCTTTACCTATGAATATTCTCCTCTGCAGGGTTGATCCCTTAGACGTTTCTTTCATTTTGGAAAATGATACTCCTCCTCATATTTGTACAACACTTCACATGAAATGTGGGCGCACTCCTTGCGCTTCTTTTATAGTATAAACCTTAAAAGATTCTCGACCTATGCACACCTTGCAGGGACTCTGTGCCCACTGGTGCTATCTCCCTTGAGCTGGTAATTTATTGAACTTCAAAGGGGCTCGACCCTTTGTTCTTTCAAAAACTTCTCATGACCTCATGGAACTCACGCTCTTCCTCCCTAGATTTCGAATCTTCAGTTTCAAAGAGTTCAATCCCTTTGTTCTTTTCATATGACTTCTTGTGCCCTCTTGATACTCTGTGCTCTTTCTCTTGAGCTTGACCTTTTAGTGTGCCCACTTGGAAACCTTCTCACATAAATCCTGAACAAGTTCTTGCACACTCCTTGTGTTGGATCTTTAGAGTATTTAGTAACTCTGATGTGCACTCCTTGAATAACCTTTCCCTGAGCTTTTACACTATTTTGAGTTTAGGCGCACTCCTTGTGCTCTCTATATGTTGACTTTGTTTTGTTCCTTCCGAGATTTAGAATAGTTCTAGTGTGCCCACCTGGCACACTATTCCTGAATTCCTAAATGATTTATTGTGCACTCCTTGTGCTGGCTTCATAGAGTTTTCTAACAACTATGGCGTGCACTCCTTGCACTAGCCTTGAGAGCCTAGAATACTTAGAAACTACAAACATAGAATTCTATCTATTCCCGCAAATGAAACATAATCCATACATGAAATTCATACATATTCAAAGTGAACACATTCAAAAAACACATTCATTCATTCAAAATGAGAATACACACAAAAACTCATATGCACGGAAATCTGCTTTTGTATTAATCTGAATGGTCTTTACAATGTGTGCAAGACTGCATTGCAACAGAGTCTCAATTTTTTCTCTCCTCTCCTCTCTTCTCTTGAGATTCTCTAATATTCCTAATGCTCTTGATCCTAATGATCCTCATGTATTCTCAATACAATGATCTTTTTACAAAATAGGGGCTTCTCAAGCCTTCCTCCACCTACCTATATTAAATTAAAATTAATTCACATCTAGTTCGAATTAGATCTAGATCTATCTACCTGTTATCCATTAAAGGTGACTTTACTTGCAGGATGTAAAAATACAGTGACTTGAACTTCGTCGAGCCTTACAATATTAAATTTACACTAATTTTGATATTTTAACTAAAAAATGAGAAAGATGGCACTTCTCTCTCCTTGGGATTCGCTCCCTCCTAGCGCGCTGCTGCGCTGGTTGCTGACACACTGCTGAGTTGAAGAGATGCTCCTGCATCATACTCCACTGCTGAAAAATATCATGAGTTCCTGCTCATGGATTCTCTGCTGTTGCTGTTGAGATTCTCTAGGGTCCCAAACTTCACTCTAGAGCTGTCCACCTTCTCCTCTGCCTTGCTGCTGTGGTTCTGCTGCTACTGCAGGCTCTCCTCCTGGTTTCCAAATTTTATGTTGAAGTTCCCTATTCGGTCTGCTACTGCAATCTCTTCTTTTCAACCTCCATCTGTTGCTGACTACCTTCTGTGTTGACTTCAACATCAACCTTCTTATTTCCTCTATCTCCTTGTCCAACTTATTCATGGATTGGCTCTTCTCTTGCAGTCTTCTCCACTGCTGTATCTCCTCTCCTTCATACAAATCGAAGTAAACATCATTCATATCTCCCATGATGACTTCATCTCTTGTGGCATAATACTTCCACTCCACTACAGACTCCAATTCCACACCAATACTACTGAGCTGCTGCTCAACCATCTCCTTTGACAGTTTTATTTTTGCTAGTCCCCTTGTTCTTCTGTCATCTCCTTGTGTTGGTACAAGTCCAGCTTCATCCAGCTGCTCCTCAAGCTGGAATCATTCTCCAATTTTCATGACCGCCTCCTTCTGGAAGTCTTCCTCTATCTCTAGATTTCTCGCCCAATCCTCCAGCATCTTCAACTCCTTCTACCACTGAGTGAGCATTTTATTTGAATTCTCCTCTTCTTCTTATGTACCTATATCACATGCACTGTTAGTTTTAAAAGCATTTATCCCAATGGCCTCTTCTCTAGATGCTTCCCGCATCACTTCCTCAGGTGCAACACATGCACTGACCTCTGCTAGGCTTCTTGGAAGGAATATACTTATTCCCTCAATGCTTAGAACACACCTCTGATCTTCCTCCTCAAGAGTTTAACTATTTAACTTCTCATCATCTTCATTCACATGGTCTACAACCCCACATCAATATTCATGTTGATGAGGCTTCTCTCCTGCCTTTTCCTCCTCTCCTGTCAACAATCCTTTCTGATATGAACTCTCCTTTGAGTTCTCAAGACTCTCAGATAGACTCATCTCCTCTTTTCTCACTTGGAAACCTGCATTTTTATTTCTTCCCTCATGGCAGTATACGAGATCTTCAACTTCTCTCTTCTCATTTCCCTCCTGATAATCTGTGATATCTTCAACTGATCTCTCTTCCTCCTCATCGAGGATATCTCTAATTTCTATTTCACAGATGTAAACCATCTCCTCCTCTGTTTCACTAAGGTCTTCCAATTTACTCAACCACCTCCTCAGTATTTGCTTCTGCTTCTTGGAAATCAACTATTGAATAGGCCACTTTACCTTCCTCTTCATGGGCCACTCATACCTCTAGCTTCCTTGTTGTATTCTCTGCCATTAAAATGTTAATCTATTGATACCCTCTCTGGTCTCATTGAGATCTTTATCCATATCCTCTTTTATCATCTACTTGAGGTCTCCTCTTCAACCTTTCCTATGGCCTTTAGTAGCCATCTTCTCTTCTCCCCGCTCTCCTGGAAAGTCTGTTGTTTGCTGCGCACTTGAAAAACATTCTTCACATACAAAGCATCAACACTCTACTATCCATTCAAAACTTATTCTCTCTGTCCGCTATATGTAAACAAAATCCTGCTCTGATACCACCTGATGAAACCCCCCACCACCTCCTGGGCCTCGCATGAACTCTCGATCTAGGATCGTTCACATAGGAGATGAATTATCTCTCAGATCCTTGTTGGATCCCCTCTTAATGTTCACAGGCCCTTTTAAATTCCTTGTGCAGGTACCACAAAGACCCGTGGGTGCTTTCTCTAAGCCCCCTTTTCCCTTTAGAATCAAATTTGGGCACTAGCCCCTTAACATCGACCAAAATTTCATGTGACAGAGGGCTATGAATGAGCGCCTAACAAAACACGCTACTTTGACGTTCCAGAGCTTCGGGCTCTGAGAGTCTTTACAATACAACACCCCAATTCCTCCGAACGCCGAATTGGAAAACACCCGAATAGATATGGGATCAACAGTCTATAATCCACGCCAAGATCTATAACTCACATAAAAATTTGGGGCTTTGGACTTTAGGAATTTCCCCTGATATAACACACCGTACCCGCAAACTCGCGAATTTCAAACTTACAGATCAGACGATTGATGTATTCCACAGATCAACAGTCCGTGCTTACTTCGGACTCTGTGCCTTAGGAGCTTCCACACCTCAAACTAAACTTCCTCTCAAATACTAGAAATCCAAACTAGTGGATAAATTAGGGATCTACGGTCCCTCTCCGTTCTAGATCTACGGTCTAGATTTACTCCGGGATCCACGAATTCAGATCTTTCTCTATCCCTCACAACAAGAAATAATTTTCCTCAGATTGTCGAACCCCCAGAACACTTGGGGATCCTACGGCTCATACTCTCCGCTGATGTACGATGTCACTACTACATATGGGTGGATTGTTCCACGCTTCCACTAATTTCATCATTTTTTTAAAGAGGGTGGGATTTCCGTGGATATTGCCACAAACGTTCATCGCAATATCCACGAAAATCTTAATTTAACCTAGTCGGGATTTTCGTCTCTATAGCGACGAACATTTGTGGCAATAGCGATGAAAATTTTGCCTATCTCATTGGTCGGTGTTAACGACTAGTTGACTATTTTATCTATGTATAAGTAACTTTAAGAGACTTTGCGACACAATTGCTATAGTTGCGACACTGTTCTTGGCTTTTGTTTGAGCTGTTTATTTTTTCCGTCACCCACCGGTTGAACAAATCCAATTCTCGATCTACATAGCTCAGATTTTGAACTTGCAAGGT
>ML781758.1:439983-459191 GCA_009831015.1 Picea engelmannii | reverse complement strand
TCTTGCTAAAAGTCAAAATATCATCCAAGGAGGCTACAATAAACAAGTTTGAGAAATGGTCTTAAGATATCATCCATCAATCTTAGAAGTGTTGTCATAGTATTGTGTAATATAAATTGCATAATGACTCACTCATGCAATCCGTGTGTTTTTTTGAAAGTAATATTCCAAATTATTCTTTGTGTATATTATCATATTGGTATCCTTACTTCTAATCCAACTTCATGATAACACATGCTTCCAATATTTGGTTGATTAGTGCCTTGATTATTTGTAGGGGATATAAATATTGCAATATATTACAATATTACAATATTACAATGTAATAGTAATGCCATATTACAATGTAATATGGCATTACCATATTACAATGTAAAATGGTAATCCCATATTACATTGTAATATGGCATTACCATATTACAATGTAATATGCTAATGCCATATTACAATGTAATATGGCATACAATATGGCATACCATATTACAATGTAATATGGTAATACCATATCTCATTTAATTTTTTTTTTTAAAACTTAAAGCCATAGTCGCAATATCGACGATAGTTCATCGGAAACAATTTTATATTTTACCACAACTGTCGCAATTTACCACACATTTTCGTCGCACATACAACATCTGCGTCGTAATCTTGGTGTTGAGATATATTTTCGTCGATATTACCACAGATTTTCATTGCAAGTTGCGACGGTTTTGTGTCGCACATTCAACATATGTGTCATAAGTTATTGGCTTGGCATAAATTGTCGTCGCAACTTGCCACACTTCTTCGTTGTTATTGCAAAGTAATTTCATCGTAATTGCGACGATTCATAGGGATAACCAATATTGAAGGTGGTGACACGTGGAGCGCTTATTTCGTCGATGTTTCCACGCACACCTGGATCGTGGATATAGAGACAAAATTATTTCGACGAAAAAATATCTCGGCTTTCATGGAAATTACGACGGATAAGTGTGGCAATATCAATGAAAAACCGTCACAAATTTGGTCATATGTACTAGTGTGTAGATCTAGTCTGAGCCTCCGGGATTCAGAGGTTCCTGCAACATCCACATTTGCTATTTCTTGAATCACCAAACATGTGAAGGGTGTTGATCAACAGTCCACGCATCCTTACAAACATACGACCTAGATGGATTCTAGCCTTTAGGCCTTCAAGGATTCTTGACCCAAAACAACTTACACCCAAAATCCTCCGGAGTGTCAAATATTCAAACTGATGTGATCTGTTGACATGTGCACCTAATGCCATCAGTCAGGATATGCTCTAGGTTTCAAATCTTCAAGGTTTTTCTCACTCTTGCAACAACGGTCCAATTCTCCTAGACTACCGGTCTCCCGAACCAATCACAATCCACTGACACGTGGCCTTGACATCGAAGGTCAAGATAAACTCCGGGACTTCAAGGATTTTTCCTACACTTATATTAACAACCCAAATTCATCAGAGCAGTGAAGTCCAAAGGCCTTTGGTGCTTAACTGTCATGATCCTTACCTGGATCCAATGGTTTTCGATCCTTGTGCTTAGATCCGATGGTTGGGATCTGTTCTCTTTACCTGTGTGCTCCTCCTCCTATCAGGGGTTGATCTAATGACCCAGATCAAATATTACAGCCAATTCAATGACTATTGTAGCTTCTCCTCTACTGTGACTCTTCTTTCCTTCCAATGAAGGATTTCTCAAATTCTCAAAGGCTTGGCCTTTGAATATTCTCCCGATCCCTTGGACTCTGCTTGCATTTTTGAAAATGATACTTTTCCTCAGCTTTGTATAACACTTCAGATGAAATGTGGCTGTACTCCTTGCACTTATTTTACATTCTGAACCTTAAAAGGTTCTCGACCTATGCACACCTTACAGGGACTCTGTTCCTACTAGTGCTATATTCCTTGAGCTAGTAATTGATTTAAATTCAAAGGGGTTCGACCCTTTATTCTTTCAACAAATTCTCGTGCCCTCCTAGAACTCATGCTCTTCCTCCCGAGATTTTGACTCTTCAGTTTCAAAGGTTTCATTCCCTTTTTTCTTTTCAGATGACTTCTTGTGCCCCCCATGGAACTCTGCGCTTTTTCTCCTGAGCTTGACCTTCTGGTGTTCCCACTTGGAAACCTTCTCACAAAACTTCTAAACGATTTCTTGCACACTCCTTGTGCTGGCTCCTCAAAGTCTTCAGTAACTCTGATGTGCACTTCTTGCACAACCTTTCCTTGATATTTTACACTGCTATGAGTGTAGGCACACTCCTTGTGCTCACTCTATCCTGAATTTTTTCTATTCCTTATGAGATTTTGAATGGTTATGTTGTTCCCACCTGGCATGCTCTTCCTAAAATCCTAAATGAGTTCTTATGCACTCATTGTGCTGACTTCACAGAGTTTTCTAACAACTCTTACGTGCACTCCTTGCACTAGCCTTGAGAGCCTAGAATACTTAGAAACTAGAAACAAATAATTCTATCTATTCCTGCAAAGGAAACATACATCCATACATGGAATTCATACATATGCATAGTGAACACATTCAAAAAACACATTCATTCATTCACAATGAGAACACACACAAAAAACCATATGCAGGGAAATCTACTTTTGTATTAAACTGAATGGTCTTTACAATGTGTACAAGACTGGACTGAAACTAAGTCTCAGTTATTTCTTTCCTCTCCTCTCTTCTCTTGAGCTTCTCTAACATTCCTAATTCTCCTGATCCTAATGGTCCTCATGGATTCTTAATATAATGATCTTTTTACAAAAGAGGGGCTTCTCGAGCCTTCCTCCACCTACCTATATTAAATTACAATTAATTCACATCTAGTCTGAATCAGATCTAGATCTATCTACTTGACATCCATTAAAGGTGACTTTACATGCAGGTTGTATAAATATAGTGAATCATCCTTCCTCAAGCCTTACAATATTAAATTTACATTAATTTTGAGAGTTTAACTAAAAAACAAGAAATATGGCACTTCTCTCTTCTTGGGATCCGCTCCCTCTTAGTGTGCTACTGTGCTGGTTGTTGACGCATTGCTGAGTTAGAGAGATTCTCTTGCATCACATAGTAACCTTCCCAGGAAAAATACAACAAACAAGAACATCTCCTAGAGGAGATCAATTCTATCTTGCAAAAAAGTGCATCATTAATACTAAACAATGAACATTTACATAATGATTACTATACTAACAATATTCAAGTGTCACTAAACATTTGATAGAAAAAAGTACTCAATAGTAATAGAAATCTAAAGTCTATTGTCCCGGTTACAATATTGATTTAAGATGCAACAATATAAAAATATCAAATGTGATATGAAAACCGAGAGTATTAATTGCTAGAGAGGGTGCACTATTCCTGTAAATGCACTAGATCTAAGACTTCTTTGTCACTGCTTGGACAAATGTCCCTTTTCCAAGTGTACATCTCCTGCAAACACCCTCATGATATAACTTATATACAGATTCATACCTCTGAAATTTGTAGCACCATCCAGCTTATGTTCTAACCTTAAGGTTTTCACAACTGGCAACTGGAAATTGGAAACTGCAACTGGCGACTGGCAACGATGTGGTGGAAATATTTCAACTAGCTATGATACCATGTTGGTGTTTATATGATTCTCAAATCTTTATAGTTATTTCCTTATGATTAATAACAAGATACACTTTCATACAACAATTATCATAGAAAACTATACATTGAAAATCTCAACTATAACAATGCAACGAAAATAAAAATATCTAGAAATATGAACCATGCACAGTAGACACAAGAACAAAAGAGTTTATCCTCGGAAACCCAAACTTGGGAGAAAACCCAACAACCTTTCTCTAGAAGAATTTAGTCCAAGATATTACTAGTACATCACCATCAATAGCCAAAATACCATACAAAAAAGATCCTCCCTAAGGATAGAATCACCAAGACCTAGATCCTCAATAATATGACCAATAATAACCAAGCAAGAGATTCTCCAAGTGTGGTGCACTCTCCAAGATAACCAATAACCCAAAAATAATGAAACTACCAAAACTACAGCTGCAACTTCCTTGTGCGCACTATAGAAGGATCTATCTGACTGCCAAAATGAAATGAGCCAGTCCTTTATTATATTGATCTGGGCTCCAGTCTGGGGACGACTTCTTATTTTTGGGTCTTCAATTTTATTAAATTTTTTCCTGTGGGGCCAACTTCTCTTTCTGGGTCTTCAACTTCTTCCTGGGGCTTCTATAATGGTGTAGATGGGTCTTCTTGTACTTTATTGTGGAGAATGACTGCCCGAATTTGCAAATCTCCAACACTAATTTCATCACTTATTCATAATCCTCATTTAAAATGGAAACTAAAGTGGACCTCAAACCCTACCAAGGTGATATTGTAATTATTAAGTCGAATCATTGGTTGCAACTATTAGAAGTTTACTTAAGTGTTCATAACATAGAAGAAGGGAAAAATATTTCATTTTCCCCACTAAAAATAGAGGTCCATGCCCTAACTTGTTGGGAAATCCACACATAGACACTTAGGATGGAGGGTGATCCACCAATTACTAAGTGGGAGGAATATAAAACTGTTACAAAGTCCGAGTTCTACCTTATTGGGTATATAGAGGACCAATGAATATGTTGGCATCACTTCAAGTAGAGGTAAGGGAAACGTGTGCAAGAGTACACCATGAAGTTCATAAAATGGACGATTATGTTGGGTATATCTCCCAATAATCCAAATTTACTCTTTAAATATTTGGGGGTTCTACACAATCATTTACGGAAGCAAGTGAAGCTCTTTAAACCTATGACAATTGGTGATGCTTGTGCACAAGCACAATACCTGGAGATTATAGGGAATAAGAAAGGACAATTAAGTGGTTCCAAACAAAAATACCACCAATATGCTTCCAAGGAGGGGAAGAATAAGTGGAAAGGAAAGGAAAAGAAGATACCATCCACTATACATCAGTGCAATATTCCAAACAACTACTAAAACAATTTTGAATATTGATGCTTGCACCAAAGATAAGTGTTAGAAGTTACATTCAGATGTGAATCCTACAGAATCATAAGAAGCATTCCAAGAACAAGAACTTGCTAGCCATGGATTTATGCAACTTGGTAGAGAGTAGATCAGATTTGGATGAAAATATTGTCTACACTACAATGCAAAATGAGGTGAACTTGAGTAACATTCATCATAAGGAAGAGAAGGATATGACTAAACTCTTCCATATTAATATCTAGATCAAGAAAAAAAAGGTGGATGCTCTATTCGATTATAGTTCACAATCCAAACTCATAATAATATCTCTAGTCAATAAGATTGAATTGGAATTTCATGATCATCCTAACCCATATCCATTAGGATGGGTAAATAAGGATGCAAAGATTAGGGTCACTAAACAATGTAAGATCAAATTCTCTATAAGTCCATACTATATTGATGAAGTGGAACTAGATGTAGTACCACTCGATGTGTGTGGTGGTAGTGGGGTGTAGTGCTTGGAATCCCCTACATGTATATGCGGGATGAAATCTTCATAATGAGAGAAAACTAATACTTCCCAGTCAAGGATGGAAAATATTTCATTACCAATGCACAAAAAGGTAAACCCGTGATCTCTTTGGTATGTGCTAACCAAACCAAGAAATTGATCAGTTATAGTAGGAAATTTTTATTACTTTTCTTAAGAGAGAATCAACGAGGTGATGAATTGGTAAAAGTAAAGGAATCTATGGAGGGATGTACTAAAAATAATAAATATTAGTTAGAGGAGTTTTCACAGGCATACATAGAAGTGTTTTAGGATCCTAAAGGGTTACCACCCAAGAGAGAAGTGGAGCATCAAATATATTTTCTCGACTCCCCATTACCAAATATTTGGTTGTATAGACAGTTCTTCTTGGAAGAAAATGAAGTGAAGAAACAACTACAATAGTTGCTAGATAAGGGAGTAATTTGACCAAACACCTCACCTTGCGGGCCACCTATCATCATAGTACCCAATAAGGCTGAGACATGGTGAATATATATCGACTACAAACATTTGAACAAGATCACCTTCAATAATTAGTACCCTTCGCAAATGGGCTAATTTTCCATGGTTTTTCCCAAAAAATGATACGCCAATTTCCATTTTTTCTAAAACGATTCGCCCAAATTCCATAGAATAAAATTATTTTACCTTGAAAATTGCCAAAATTTTATAGAAAGTATATAAAATCCTTAGAAATTTGAATATTTTTACAAAACTATCGCAAAACATTTACATTTTGCATATTAAGGACTTGTAAGATTAGCCCATGTTTCTACATTTTAATATAAATTTCCATCCTTAAAATCATCCCTGGTAACCTTTGCCTATGATCAATGATTTGTTAAATTAGTTGCAACATGCCAAGTACTTCACCAAGTTATATCAAAAACAAGATAACACTAGGTATGAGTTAAATAATAAGACACATGGAAGGCTACTTTCAAGATGTTTATGTGAATGGTTAGTAATTCCTTTTGGTTGTAATGCACCTACTACTTTTATGCATTTTATGAATGATGTATTGTGTCCCTTTATAAATTCATTTGCAATTGTGTAATTGGATGATATATTGGTTTATATATCTACCTAGGAAGACCATATCTCACATCTCATGCAGGTTTTAGAGACTCTAAAAAAATATCAACTGTTGTCTCACCTTAATAAATGTGAATTTTCTCAACAATCATTGGTGTATTTGGTGTATGTGATTGGTGGAGGGGAATTAAAAATATATCCCACAAAGTTGGAGGCCATCCTCAAGTGGCCAATTACTACTAATGGCATTGAATTTAGTAGTTTTTTGGTGAAACATAGTACCTACATAATTTTATAATGTCCTTTTCAACTATAGATGCATCGCTTCATGTCATAACAACTAGTGGTAAGAGTTTCTAGTGGGGGAAGAATCAACACAAAGCTTTCAATGAGATGAAGTAGAAGATCAATCAAGCACCAATCCTTGCATTTACTAATTGGAAGAAGCCTTTCTAAGTGGACATGGATGCAAGTGGATATGCTATGGGATCAGTCTTGATATAGGGAGGTAACCTGATATGTTATAATTCTAAAATGTTTCATGGTGGAGTCATGAAATACCCTACATATGATAAAGAACTCTATGCCTTGGTTCAAGAAGTTAAGAAATGGAAGCACTATCTAATGGGAAATGAAACCATTATCCACGTTTATCACTAACCACTACAATGTTTGTAGGCCCATAGTAAGCTTCAACAAGCCAGACACTACAAGTGGATGGGGTTTTTGCAACAATTTCATATAGTCATCAAATATAAGAAGAACAAAACTAATAATTTGGTATACACTTTTTCAAGGCCATTCACATGTTGGATTACTGAGAGGGGGGGTGAATCGGTAATGAACAATTATACCAATTATTAATCCTTTAAAACACACATTATATTATTTTACTTATTCAACCATGTTCATATATTCATCATCAATATCTTACTGTATCATAAACATTAACATTCATCAGTGCATAATAAAAAATAACAAACACATCCACACAATACACCAATATTTACGTGGAAATCCAATGCGGGAGAAAACCACATAATGGTTTTCTTATATTTCAAGAATGGCATTCAAAGAAGCACCAACTTGCAATTCTCCAGCTACAACTAGAAGGAGGCTCCAACACCTAGTTTCTGATGCTACAAATTGAGGGAATCTCCAACTCCCCAATTCTCTGGATACAACCAGAAGGAGGATAAAACCCCTTATGTTCTCCGACTACAACCAGAAGGTGGCTACAACCACCTATCCTTGCTCCGTACAACTACCCTGAAATACAAGTAGAATGATGGAACCATTGTGATGCAGACCCCCTATCTCTACCTCGGCAGGGTCCGCTGACCTCCCAGTCTAAGGATTGTTTTTCAACTCTTGATGATCCAAAATGGCTCTTTATTTCCCTGCTAGAACCTTCAAAAAATTCACAGTTCCTTCTGTTAAAACCCCACCTATGGAAACAAGCATAAGGCACGAGATTCCCCTCCATGTGACCACTGAAGGTGACCATAGGCCTTGTCAAAAGGTGCTTCACATTTCGGGACTTCAAGACTTATTCATGCGATCCACCCTTGAATCCTATTTCCCGAATCCCCTATTGACCATTATACAGTCCTTCGCTCCTCTCAATCGACGGCTGTGATCGTATCACGATTTCACGATTTCAGGACTTTCAATGAAATACTGTCCAACTCCTCCAAACCTTGAAATATGAAATAAGATCCTAGCGCTTGCTAGCTCCTACCTTAGCCTCTATCCATATAACCCCCACTATGACCTAGGGCCAAACCTCAAAGCATTTTGGGACTTTGCGAATCGCGAAGTTGAAAGAATTCTCACCTCAGATCTTCCGATCCCCAAAATTCCAAAATCCTCCCGCGTCAAATCAACGGTCCTCACTATCCCATGATCCAATGGTCCACGTTCTTCCTTCATGAAGTCATAACTTCGCGACTCGGGATTTTGGGATGGTTCTCTCCTTTGAACCCTGGTACCCAAAATGATGATGCTTCGGATCGGCGGCCCATAGCCTAACTCGATCCAACGACTCAGATTCTTTTCACGATTTCGCGTTTCATGAGTTTCACAAACTCCACCCTCTTCCACAACGAGTCAACTAAATGTTGCTTGCTCGCCATGCGTCCTTTCTGATGGATGGTCTAGATGATTTTACGAACTTCCCTTTCACGAGTTTTCTCCTCTGCTCCTTGCAAATCTTCCGGTGTCCGGTTCCACGAACACCCCGGATCTATTGCCACCTATCCTCTTTGACAATGGACGGTTCCGATCATTTCAGAACTTCTCTTATGCACCTTCCTCCAGATCCAATGACTGTCGGTCCACGTGCTCAGATCCAATGGTCCATGTCTGATCTCCTTTTGTGCACGTTCTCACCTGTCTGGACTCTGATCAGACGGTCCAAATCCTCCCACGATCTACGGTTGCAATTGAATCGCGATTTCGCATGTCACGACTTTGGAAACTAAGGAATTCTGTCCTCCCAACTCCCGATATCCGATCCTACAAAATGAACCACTGATTCAGATCTTTTCTGGATCGACGACTCCCATTCCTCCTGGGCTTTGAGAGTTGAATGACTCTCACCTTTATCCTCCTCACAACTTCTCTTGATCCAATGGCTGTTGGCTATCGAAACTTCTTCTTATAATATTCTCTACCATCTCTTCAACTCCTTAACGAGTCTCGGCCAAATCCTTTGGAGCTAACTCTACTAAGCTATGATCTTCTGACTTAGAAGATTCTTAGTCGTTCGAAGGTTTTGGCCTTCGAACTTCTCCTTGCGGACTCAACTCTTGGTCTCACTTGTGCTTCTGAAAAGTGTTATCTCTTCTAAGCTTGATTTCCTTTATGACTTTGATCTCCCACACACTCCTTGTGTTTCTGGGATTTCGTCAAAACTTAGATCCGAAGGATTTCTTCAAAAGAAATTATTCTGTCCCTCCTGGCGTTCTCCTCCTCGATGCACTCCTTGTAGAGCTTCTACTCACAAAGTATTCAGTAACTTTGCCCATTTCTCTCCTAGAAAGGTTATAATTTCCCTCTTGGCAACTTATTCTCAAGAACACCTTGCTGAGCCTACAGAGTATTCAATAACTCTGTCTCTTTTTTTCCTTGAAGGGATATACATGCCCTCCTGGTGACTTATGCTTAAGCACTCTTTGCTAAGCTGACATAGTATTCAAAAACTCTATGAGTGTCTCATCCTAGACACTTCTCTCCTCTCTGAACTCGAAATAGATTTCCTCTCATGCACTCCTTGCACTTGCTTGATGCCCACCAGGCAGAGCTCTACAAATCCTTCATTAGTTCTGCTTTCTCTTTGTTCCTTCCTCTGCACAGTATTACCTTCAAGGTATTCAACAACCTTGAGGCTCCTCCCTTTAGTTAATGATTCCTATGGTGTTCCCTCCTGGCACGTTCTTTTTCTGACTCCGCAGAGATCAGATGCGCACTCCTTGTGCTGGCTATAGAACTTCTGATGTTCTGTTGTGCACTCCTTGCACAGCCTAAAGAATCCAAAACGATACTCTAAAACTCAAATAAAGATAGAGAAATCTATCTTCCTACTATAAATGAAACTAACCACACATCTACAACATTGATTCATGAAACATAAATACATGAACAACAATATGCATGAAAAAATGCTTTTCTATTAATCTCTGTGTATCTATAAAGATGATTTACAAAAACTAGATTGCTTAGAATCTCATTTCTCTCAAGTTCTCTCTATCAAAAATTCTCTACCTCCTAAGGCCTCTCTCCTCGACCTCTCTATATTTTTCTGCCTATCTACCTTTCTTTTTTTTCCTATTTTCCTTTCTTCCCTATGAAATCTGAAACAAGTTCTCATTACAAAAGAGGGGCTTTGCGAGCTCGTCCTCTATCACCTAACCTCAACTATCAAATTGAAGTTTCATAAACATTTTCCCAGACTTAACTACAACTTGTGTCTGCTACAAGAAACCCTTTAATTGAAATCCAACCACTACCTGTACAAAGGCATGGCTCGACATTTACAATCTTACAACACAAAATCCGTATAGGATTATTTCCAATTAAAAAAATGGGAGGGTTAATGCCTCTCCCTCTCTCAATTTTGTGTTTGCGTGTTGATGCGCTAGCGCTTTCGCTAAGGTGGAGTGATTCTCCTGCATCACACTATCACACTATCACTGTGAGATATGCTGATGTAAACCTGTACCAAACAACCTGTAACAACCTGTAATCAACCTGTACCAATAACCTGTAAACGACCTGTACCAATAACTTGTACCAACATGTACCATGCATAAACTTGTACCTCAAAATGTACCATAAACAAGTGCATAAACCATGTACCAAATATGTACAAATAACCTGTCACAACAACCTGTCCAAACAACCTATCACAACAACTTGTCTCATCAATCTTATCAACAAAATTAGATCTACTCACCAAGATCAATCACCAAGACAAATCTCAACCATATGCACAATATCACCAAGATGTGCATCAACCAAGCATATCAAAACAACTCATAATCATCACCAAGATCAATATGTGCTTCTAATAATATACCAAAACAAGTATGCTACATCATCCATAAACCATGTGTCAACAATACTACTAACAAGTGCCTCCAACCATGTACCAAGTATGTACCAATCATGCATCAACTACACATCAACTATGAATCATCAAGATGTATGAACATCATCAAATATACACCTCATGTATGTTCCAACTCATCAACTACTTGTCTCAACCATGTACCCAACATGTACCTCAACCATATACCAAAGACATATACCAATATAACCATCAAAATTTCTCTAGCAATACATCACACTATCCATAACCAAATACCATAAACCCTTACATCAAACCATGTGCCATAACCTCACTATTATGTAGCCTCAATAATGTATCATTCATAACCCAATCATATACCAAGATCACTAACAAGTGTCTCTGACAATGCACCACAAGATATGCCAATAAATCAAACTAAGTGCACTAACAATATACTTCAATAGATATTCCTCAAAACCATTCTACAACAAGCCTTAAACTTCCAAGAGGGCATCCAACAAATTTATAAGGAAAAAACTCAACTAGATTCATAAGTTAAACACTACACATGAAAACCATACCTTTTTTCTTCTTGTAGCATTTTGTTGCCGCGGTTTCGCTGCTGCGATTCTGCTACCGCAATTTTTTTTCCGCGGTTTTTCTGCCACGATTTTTCTGTTGCAGTTTTCCTGCCCCACTTTTCCTGCCGCACTTTTCTTGTTGTACTTTTCTCTATCAATAATACCTTCCCAAATAACCTTTCACAAAATATATGTTCAATGATATTCAATAGGTGCTAATGGGAGACCTTTTCTCTCTTATTTATACTCTCCAAGTAGCTTCCTCTAGAAGTACAAAATTTTGTCCATTTAACCACTTTGTCCACTTAGCCACTTTTTCCACTTAACCACTTTGTCCACTTAGCCACTTTTTCCACTTAACCACTTTTTCCACTTAACTTAACCACTTTCCACAAATAGTAAGTTCTCCACTCCGAGTTGCAACTATTTTTTTTAATTAATTTCTTTTGCAACCACTTTGACTTATCCATAAATAGTAAACTCACCACTTCTTGTTGCAACCACTTTATTATTTAAATAATTTCTCTTTGCAACCACTTTGAATACTTTATTATTTAAATAATTTATCTTTACTCACAACTTCTTGTTTCAACTAACTTTTCTATAATTAGTCAATTCATAACTTATTTTCCCTCAACTAACTTCTTGTTGCAACCACTTTATTATTTAATTTATTTCTTGGTCAACCACTTTGACTATTCAATCTTCTCATCAAAACTACTTTACCATAATTACCAAACTCATAAATTCTTGTTTCAACTAATTTATTTTTAATTATTTTCTTAATGCAACAACTATACCCATGATTAAATCCTATTTACCATCAATTTGACTAGTACACTTCTTCTAGGAGCTTCTAGAATAATTGACTTCTTTGACCTTCTAGGGGCTTATAGATAACTCATGAGGGTTCTTCAAATCCATATGGCCATAATTGTCTAACCATGAGGATTTATGTGATGTTCCACATATTACCAGAAATGGCATGACATATACTATCCATCTAGAATAGTCTTACCTGCATATACACTAATATTCATTGCAATTTACCTCAACCAAACTTGGTTTCCTTACCCATACCTCTAGAGATACCAGACGTACTCAAGCGTTGACATCAATCTCTAAGGGTTGACATCAATATACAAAGGTTGAAATCAATGACAATCAACAATCCAAACCAACTGTTCATCAATCTAAACCAACTGTCTCACATCACATTGAAAATTGAAGCTTTGTAAACTCTTATGCACATGGAACCTTTTACTCATAATGCATAAAAAAAGGTATACATATAAAATGAAGACTTTAAAAATATGTTTTAGTAGCAATATGGCCAAATTAATATAAAAGAAGATAACTGTAATAATGAATATCATCTCCAGAATGGGTTGCTCTACAATCTAGACAAGGTCTGCATTTCGAAAGGTGAAAGATTGCATCTTATTAGCCAAGCTCATACCTCCAAGGATGGAAGGCATTTTGGTGTTGGAAAAATAGTTTCCAACTTATAAAGGTATGCATATTGGCCTAGAATACAATAATATGTAGCTCTATTTGTTAGAGGATGCATACTTTGTTTTAACAGGAAGCTTAGTAATAGAAAACGAGGTTTATTCCATCCTTTACCTGTATCCACTAGACCCTGGGACAACATCTCCATGGATTATGTGGGTGGTTTTCCAACAACCATGAAGAGACATGAATGTTTGTTTGTGGCAGTTGATAGGTTCATCAATATGTGCATTCTTATTCCTTGTAAAAAGATCATAAAGGGACAAGAAGCAACAAACATATTCTTTGAAAATTTCTAGGTGCACTTTGGGATACCAAGGAGAATCATCTTAGATAGGGATACCATATTTCTTAGTGCCTTTTGGACTACACTTCGAGACAAGATGGACACTTAAGTTAAAGAGATCTACAAATTTCCATCCATAGACTGATGGGCAGATAGAAGTATTTAATAGAACATTGGTTTAGATTTTGAGGGGTTACAATCATAGGCATCTAAATCCCTGGGATGAAAAACTAATTTATATTCAACACTCTTATAACAAAGAGGTCCACAATTTTACCAGTAAGTCCCCTTTTGAAATTTGTTTCGGATATGTTCCACCATCGCCCTTGGATGTTGTATATAGACAATAAGGACGAGTGACGAAAGACATCATGAGAGATGCATTGATAGCAGAAAAATTTGATGAAAATATTAGGTAGATCCATTTGCAAGTAAAAGACATTGAAGAAGTCACAAGGAAAGGACAAGGCGGAACATGACCAACACAAAATTGAGAAAAAATTCAAGTTGGGAGATAGATTTTGGTTGCATCTGAACAAAAAAAGGGTTATAGGTTCTTGGTAAGAAGATCAAGGATTTGCAGTATGTTCCTTTTGAAGTATTGGAAAAGGTGGGCGATAATTCCTACCAACTTAGTGTACCCCCATATATGTGCATTTACTTGGTAGTGAACATGGAAAACCTAAAACTCTATGAGCCTTCCATATTGTATTAGGAAATTGAGGAGCAAGTCCTATGTTACCATAGAGGACTTAACACTATAATCTTAAGCTGAGTTGGCAGAAGATACATTTTTGCAGAAGAAGTCTAGAACTACTAGACATGGTAGAATGAACTTTGGCAGTTAGGGTTGAAAGAAAAACTTCCAGATAAGGCTAAATGGTACTCTAGGGAGAAGGTAGAGGAAAAATTTCCTCACCTCATTTAGTGAAATCTATTTGGGATCAAAGCCTCCCTAAATAGGAAGGTGTGATCTGTAATGGATCATTATATAATTTGTCATCTATTTTGGTACTTTCTCGGAGGAAAAATTCGAAGAATTGACTTGCAGGGGCCATTTTAAGGGTAGGTCCTAGTTGGGTGATTTGGGGTCTAGAAACTTCCAGAACCAATTTGAGGCATCAAATGACACTTTTTTGGGTCAAAACTATGTGAGCTTAGCTCACACCCCTTCAATGTTATGGGAACATACTTGTTTATTTCATTTTGGTTTCAATTATTTCCATAATTTTTAGCTCTACATTAGTAATAAGAAATATGAGTTCTAAGGAAATAAACTCCATTATCAAGTATTTCAGAATATTGTACGATTTGTTGCGATGAATTTTTCTAGTGGAATATCCAGGAGAGTTTGATATGGAATGGATCATTATATAAATTTTCATCTATAGTGTTACTTTCTGGGAGGAAAATTTGGAGGAAGATTCATTTGTGTGGATGGTATTCATTTGCTTGTTTTTTCATTTCAGTTTCAATTATTTCCATAATTTTGAGCATTATTCTAGTAATAATAAATCTGAGATATAAGGGAATAAAATGCATAGTAAAATATTTTAGAATATTGTAAGATCTTTTGTGACAAATTTTTCCAGCGAACTATCCATGATAGTATGATCTAGAATGGATCATTATATAATTCTTCATCTACCTTGGTACTTTCTGGGAGGAAAAATTGGAAGAATTGGCTTGTAGGGCCCATTTTAAATGCATGTCCTAGTTTGATGATTTGGGGTTTGAAAACTTCTAGAGACACTTTGAGACATTAAACAACATTTTTTGGGGTCAAAAATTTATTAGCTTATCTCATACCCCCTCGATGCAATGGATGGTGTGTTCATTTACTTGTTTCCATAATTTTGTACAATGCACTAGTAATAACAAATATGAGATTTAAGGTAATAAATTGCATAATAAAAGTTTTTAGAATATTATAAGATTTGTTATGATGAACTATTCCAGTGGAATATATCCACAGCAATTTGATACATAATGGATTATTATATAAATTTTCATCCATCTTGGTACTTTTTGGGAGAAAATATTGGACTCAATATTCATTTTTGTGGATGGTGTTGTCATTTGTTTGTTTGTTTCATTTTGATTTTGGTTATTTCCATAATTTTGAGAAATATGCTAATAATAATAAATATAAGATCTATAGTAATATATTACATAATAAAATATTTCAGAATATTGTAAGATTTGTTGTTGATGCAGGGGCATCAACCAATCTATTTGAGATTGACCCTATGGGTCATAAACTTTACTAAGGAAGTTGGTTTCCTAATGTTTCTATTTTTTTCATTTGTAATAAATTGTACGAGATATATCTAGAAGGTATCTTCATTTTATTATTTTTAATAGGTGTCTAGTCTGTTGCTAGGCTTTAGGAACAAATTGGAAGATTTAGAGTTTGTTGAGATAGGTCGGGATAAGCTTTTTTTGAGAGCTACTCGAAAGATATAAGAATATATTGAGTCTTTTGTAATGGAGAGGAGTGTGATGAGATTGAGAGTGTGTAGTGTGCCGAGGTCTGATAGACCCAAAGAGGAACAAAGCTAAAATCGTTACATTATTCTATTCCTTTTTAATAAAATTGGAAAGCTCAGATTTGTGTGCCATTTCATTTTTTGTTTCTTGAGAAATCGAATTATTCCTATGATCTTCTTAGAACATCTGATATTTCTTTAATTTGTAGCATTAGATTGTATATAGATTTGTATAATGAATGGACAAGTCTCCTACAAATTTCCTTGTAATTTTGTGTGTATCAGAATGAGCGATCGAGATTAAATCCAAGGCAAAGCCCTACCAGATCAACGACTCATAATTTTTCATTGGGGTCACGAAAGACCGACCTACTGAGCCTCTAACATACTGTTAAAGTAACGCAAGTGAAATTTCCTGGTGTCCCGACACCCGATCTCATGTTCTACCGACCTATCGACCTTGACGTTCGTGAATTCAAGCATTAAACGATATCAGAGCCTGACATCCCGGTGCCCTGACCTTCCAACATATCGACCCTATTTCCCCGCTGGGACACAGTTGTATTGGAATGGTGTTTTGTGAGAGTGTTAAGAGGTTCTGGTACTTTGGTCCCATAATCTTCCAGTACCTTGGGACCAATGGGAAAAGTTGTGGTTACTAAAATTGAATGCCTGATACCCGATGCCCGATACTTTGACGTTCAATTTGAGAATTGATTAAGGAAAGAGATTGACAGTTGTAGATCATTTCACATGGATAACAAAATCATAGGTTAAACAGAGGCAACCCCCCATAATTTTGTCACATGACCCAATTTGGAGAATGCATGTCAATAGATATGGGTTGTGGGAACCCCCTGCCTCGATTTTCTAATCAAGTGCTAGACCCCCACAAAGAACCCCATGATCATAACTCTTGGTTATATGAGTTAAAGGATTAGAAATTGAAGGATGAAGGAACCAATGGTGTATATCCTTAGTGCAAGGTCATAACGCTGGTTGTGACGAAGAGAAAGACGCTTAAGATAAGAACCCTATCCACTGGTGTGCAACGAAGTGTCCCAAACTCTTTCAAAGAAGGAATTTTGGGCCCGACAGAAGAATCTAGAGAAGTTGGGGTTCGAGAATATGTCAACATAATTATTGAAGAACTTTGTATTGTGGGATTGGACCTAGTAGGTCCCCATCAAGTGGTATCAAAGCGTAACTGTATCTATAGGAAATATGCTGCCTAGACGAGGAGGCCGAGAGAGGAATACAACAACCGAGGAGTTGCAATTGGAAATGAGGTACATCTAGGAAAGGATGGAGGCCATGGAGAAAGCTCAGATAAGGGAGACTAACATAGGATATGTCAATGAAAGTGAAGATACAAGGTATGGATAAAAAAAAAAATAATGCCAGGAGGAGACACAATAGAGGAGAAACTACTGAGATTGGTCAGAAAGGTAGGAGACAGACCAAGGATGGAAGTGACCATGTATGAGGGTAACTAGAATGTGGAGGAATTGCTTGAATGGATCAATGCAATGAATAAGTACTTTGAATATGAAGAGGTGGATAAAGAAAATCAAGTCAAACATGTAGTGACAAGACTGAAAGGCCATGCAACTTTATGGTGGGATGAGTTTTGGGCAGACAAAAGGAAGAAAGGAAAAGCTAAGATTAGAAGATGGGACATGATGGTGGATAAATTTAAGAGAAAATTTATGCCTAAGGACTACCAATTGAATATGTTTAGGAAATTGTAGAATTTGAGGTAGAAAGCCATGACCGTGAAGGATTACACTAAAGAATTATATAGGTTGGATATTATGGTAGGACATATAGAATATGTAGAGAAAGTGGCTAGGTATATAAATGGACTAAGGTATGAAATTCAATATGATATTAGTATTTTGTCCCTAAGGACAATGGAATATTCTTACCAAACATCCCTAAAGAAAAAAGAGAAGTTGGCTAGGAAACAAAGTCAAAAGAACATAGGAAGGAGTCCAACAAGAGGAAAGGGATCATCCAACAAAGGAAAAATTCATGCTTCAAAGGGAGAAGCATAAAGTTCTAGAATTCAATCACCCATAGGAGGAGATTCAAGAGGTGGATGATTCTTCTCAAGGGGAAGAGGTAGAGGAATAGAAATTAGATGTTACACTTGTGGAAAAACAATACATATTTCTGGGGATTGTCCCGAGAACAAGTCAAAAAACCAAAGAGGTGTTCATATTGCAGAGGCTAAGGAAGAGACAGTGAAAGAAAAAGTAAAACATGAAACTCCTAATATGGGTGAATCATTGATGTTCAAGAGAGTTTTGATTAAAGAAGAGGATACTCATGAACCAACGCAGAGAAATTTTTTGTTCAGGACCATGTGAAAATCAAAAGGGAAATGCTGGAAGGTGGACATCGATAGTGGTCACACAAACAATCTAGTTTCTATAGAGATGGTCAAGAAGTTGTAATTGCAGAGGGTTTCACATCCTACTCCATACAAAGTGTCCTAGTTGTAGAAGGGACATCAAATTATGGTAAGTGAACAATGTAAGATAGAAATTTAGATTGGTAGTTATAAGGATGAAATATTATGTGATATCATGCCTATGGATGTATATCTTATCTTGTTGGGAAGACCATGGCAGTATGATAGGAAATCTACTCATGATGGAAGAAGAAACACCTACACTCTTGAAAATAATGGACACAAGCATGTGTTATTTCCATTGAAATACGAAGGAGATAAATAAGAAGCTGGTCCAAGTTTGTTGTTGATGAGTGGGAAGGAGCCGCTGCAAGAAATCAAGAAAGAAGAGGTGGTACAATTTTATTTGATTGGTAAGCCTAGAGTAGTACTTACCAATACAAACTTAAATTATTTACTTATTGAAGGTCAAGAATTATTAGATGAATTTGTTTATATCATTTTTGATGAGTTGCCTAATGCCTTACCACCCATACGAAGCATTAGCCATCACATAGAATTTATTCCAGGAGCAAGTCTACCAATAAAATCTTCCTACAGAATGACACCCAAAGAGAATGAAGATGTTGATACTGAGAGGGGGGTGAATCAGTATCAAGTACAATTTAAAAACCTTTTTCAACTTATACTTAAACCATTCAATTATATCCAATGAGCAATGAACAATAGTATAAGAGTTACACCAATACACCATAATACACCATGC
>ML781758.1:401793-436218 GCA_009831015.1 Picea engelmannii | reverse complement strand
CAACATGATGTATACTATCCATTCATGGGTGTTGTATATGCATGTGCATTTTCCTTCATGTCCAAATACCTTTATCAATCTTGCGGTCCAAAACCCATGACTAGGGTTGACATCAATGACAACAATCAATCTTCCAACAGAAGAGAACAAAAATCAGATTCAAGAATTGTTGGATAAGGGATTGGTCAGAGAAATTTTAAGCCCTTTTGCAATGCCTTCTATTTTGAG
This sequence comes from Picea engelmannii, assembly GCA_009831015.1. Lineage (NCBI taxonomy): Eukaryota > Viridiplantae > Streptophyta > Pinopsida > Pinales > Pinaceae > Picea > Picea engelmannii. The sequence goes on along the minus strand of ML781758.1, from coordinate 435,990 downwards.
TCCAAAGAAGGATGGGAGTTGGAGAATGTGTACAAACTCCAGATCCATAAACAATATTACAATCAAGTATAAATTCCCTTTACCTCGGATGGATGATTTGAAGGATTGTCTTAGTGGTGCTAATTATTTTTCAAAAATAGACTTAAAGAGTGGATATCATCATGTTGTAACCCTTGAGATGTTTTTGGATAGGAAACTATGCCAAGGTATCCATAAGATTAATTGATTTTGTTTAAGTTGTTTTGTCCTAAAACAAAGTCTTTTTGTTGCCTAGTTGGGCCTAGATAATTTGTATTTAAATATTTTAAAGATTAAGATTTGAAGGAAAATTTTTCTATGTTTTAGACAATTGAAATTTTTAAGAAGATGAAAGAAGAAATAGAGGGAAAAAAAAATGAGCAGTAAAGTAATGTATCTTTGATAAATATTACTTACATTCCAGATAGAACGAATAATAATCAAATATGTAACTAAACTAGAATAAAATTTAAATAAAAAAGAATACTTCGTTTCTATTCAAAAAGGAATAATGAAATTTAAGAACATGTCTTCTGAATACTCATAGTATACTTGAAGAAATCTGTAACTTTTAAGGATACCTTTGCAGTCAATGATGGTAGATGTTGTACTAAATAATCATAGTAATGAACATAGACACATTCAAGATGGATTTAGAAGCATGAAAATAACATCAAGAAAAGGAACACATAGTCTTAAACATGAAAGTTTGAATCTTCAGAACTTGCATAATTATATTAAAACTCTGTAGTCAAGCCTCCCAAAAATATCCTTTACATCGATTTATGCATCCCTTTTTATAATCCCTGATAATTCATTTAATTCCTTGATTTTTCTGAATGCAGAGCTTTCCTAAAAACCTGCAACATTTCCATATTTGTCTCTTTAACATTTTTCTTGAGAAAGGTTTCTTAGGAAAAACAATTGTTTGACACTGCTTCTTCCTAAGAAATCTCAGTCAAGGTCGTGTTATTGATCAAAAATAACATTTTGTGTAACATAGAAGCATCATCTTCTTGTTTGCATACATTTTTAAGACTTCTACTATGAATTAATCTAATCTAATATTTATAGAACAAGTAATCATTTGTTACAATTAATAATTATTCCTTCAGTACTTGATTAGATATGATGAGTGAATATCTCCTGATGTGTCACGAATGAAGATATATGTGTAATCATCTTAACATGATTATTAATCTGTGATGATTCTATAATCTTAATTCTCTATAAGTGACAATATTTTCTGTATAATTAACTGGATCTTCAGTAGATGACAGATGTTGATGTTCGGACAACATCGAAAAGACATTCTCCTAGGTTAATAATTAATAATATAATTATTGATTATTAAATAATATATATAATAAGTAAATGATAATAATAAATAGTTATTGATTATCCAAGGGACACATCCTTTCATGGATGGTCACCATATGTTCTCTATACATGGAACACTCATCATTGTAATAACATATCAATCATATATCATCTCATATTATTTCATATAGAAAAATCAACATGGTATCAGAGCGGGACTGGGCTTGAGTCCCTCACGGGAAGGCCCACAAAAATGAGAATGGATTATTGTAGTGTAAATTTTCTACTGCATGGTTGTAAGAGACATATGGTGAAGGGTAATGCTTGTTATTTCATTCCATACGTTGTTTCTGCATAGTGCATTCACATACCTACAAAGGAGGAGTGTGGAGGTTTACATGGTTCATTGTTCGATTGTATCTCTTTGATGTAGGGAGGGATTCGGAACTTGGCTTTAGCTTCTAATCGCAGGAACATAGTTGAAACCTCTACCATTTGAGAAGTTGAGATCTAGAACCAAACAATGTTTCCCTATAGTTTAACCCTACAATAGGCCATGGGTGTGGTATGTGTAAATTATGGAAACTCTTTGGGAGGAAAATGCAGGAAATTGTCGTAACCAGAGGTAAAGTGTTGGATTAGTTACGACCGAACAATAATAAAAAACTTCAGACTATTGTTTTCGTCGAAGTGTTTAGGGTCATCCATTCTATGATCATTAACACATTTAAGGCCATTGCAACGAGGTTAAATTTATTCTAAATGGAATGACATCTTCTTCTTCACTCCGTGTCGTTCACGAATTGTTGATCACAGTAATATGAAGTCACAACCTCCATTAATTTTTCTTAGTTTTTATATTAAAATCTGTGTTGGAGTTATCCATAGGCCTTCAAAGTAAAATTTATCTATGGCCATGGGATTCAAGGCCAGTGGTAAATGTTCCCATCTTCAATTGGAAAAGTAAGTTCATGCACAAAGTTTGTGCTAGCTTAATATTTTATTTCCTCTCAAAGATGAATATGATGAAGGCTACTTACTACCTGATCAATTAGGTATTGTACTGAGAATAACACACATGTTAGCATTAAGAAACAATAAAATTACCGTTGGCATACCAATGGTGACCTTGCACATCCCATTGGTGACCCTTTGCATTTCATTGGAGACCCTTCATATCTCATTGGTAATCATTCACATCTTAAGTCAAAGATCGAGAATGGATATCTAGAAGGGTAAAACAATAAAATCTAGATGAAGATACACCAATATAACTTGGATGGTAGAGTTAAAATTCATACTTGGATGACTAATATTGAATTTTCCTTTAGAGAGAAAACAAAAACGAAATGAAGATGACAATAACTCTGTAAAACTTTGAGAACCTATTTAAAGATGGGTGCACTTGATGAAGCTGAGGAGTTGATTCTCTTAAATTTGAAAAGAACTTTGTGAGAAGAAGGTTTGTGGCAAGAGGATTCTCTTAGAAAGAGTAAGAGTGTTGATGTTTGAGGAAACATCATGATAAAGTATCCTCGGAGGGTCCTATATGGACTAGTAGGAGAGAATATATACTTCATCCTGACATGCCTCAAATGGTCAGATGAAGTAACCAAGACATTGGTTTCACGAGGAAACCTATATATGTCTTGGGGGACATTGGTTCCATGAGAGAATCTCGATGTGTCCTAGAGATGTTTGAGGCAAGGATCAAGAGGGAGTACACCATTCCTTACACACCTCAACATAATGGGGTCATAGAGAGGAAGAACATATCTATTATTGAGGCAGTCAAGGAGATGATTCATGATCAAAATTTACCTATTTTTCTGTGGGTAGAGGCATCCATGAATTCAATTTATGTTAAGAACAAAATTCCTCATAAGAATTTGAGGAAAATGACTCTCGAGGAAGCCTTCACCGGAGTGAAGCCTGAGGTTGGACACTTCAGGATATTTAGGTGTCTAGTGTACATTCATGTACCCAAGGAGAAAAGGACCAAGCTAGAATATTTAGGTAGAAAGGGTACATTTGTGGGGTACAATGAGTATTTGAAGGCATACCGGATCTACATCCCTGGTCAAAGACAGATTAAGGTGAGAAGAGATGTTACCTTTGAGGAGGAGGTAACCTTCAGGAGATCTAGAGGATCTCACATGGAGATTGATAGTGAGAGACAAGAAGAGATGGTTCCTTCTCCCCCTCACCCTCCAGAAGTTTAGAGGGAGACAATTGAGCCTATTGATTCAATTGATCCCATTGATCCTGTAGCTCTAGTTGATGTTCCCAGATATATTGTAGTAGGTCGGAAGATACCTACATGAGATTGTCAGACTTTGCAGGAGGTAGAAGGACATGTAGCTCCTCATGGTACCTTCCTAGAGACCTTATAGATTCGTGATATGCCACAACTATGAGACACATCATTGATTCTAAGACTTCCTGTTATGAGGAGGCATCTAATCAACTAGTATGGAGAGATGCCATGATGGAGGAGTATCAATCCATCATGAAGAATGATGTGTGGGATATTTTTATAAGACCTAAGTGGAAGTATGTATTGACTTCCAAGTGGATCTATAATATCAAACACACATCTTATGGGAGCATCGAGAAGCACAAAGCGATATTTTTTTCTATAGGATTCTCTTAGGTGGAGGGAATAGATTATGAGGAAACATTTTCTCCTATTTCTCGATACACTTCTATCCAAATGATTATTTCCCTTGCAATATCCATGGGTTGGAGACTACATCAGATGGATGTGAAGACAACCTTTCTTAATGGATATATTGAGGAAAAAGTATGCATTGAGAAGCTAGATGGTTTCATGATACATGAGAAGGAGTCTCATGTGTGCAGGTTGAAGAAGGCCCTGTATGGACTCAAGAAATCACCTTGAGCTTGGTATGAAAGGATTGATGGACACCTAATGAGTTTGGGCTTCAACAAAAGTGTTTTTGATCCCAACCTATACAACAAGAATAATAATGGTGAGTCCCTGATTTTGGTCCTCTACTTTGATTATTTATTCCTCACTGGTACAGAGAGCCGTATTGCTGAATGCAAGTATGTGTTGGCCTCTGAGTTTAAGATGAAGGACCTTGGTATGATGCACTACTTATTTGGAATAGAGGTGTGGTAGATAACTAATGACATCTTCCTGAGTCAGGGGAAGTACAAAGTTTAGATATTGAATAAGTTTGGGATGTTGAACTATAAGCCCATGGATACACCAATGGTGATGAATCTGAAGAAACTAATTGTGTCTTCTTCTGATTCTGACAATATTGATCCGACCCTATACAAATAATTGATTGGATCATTGATGTATCTGGTTAACACCATACCAAATATTTTCTATGCAGTGAGTGAACTTAGCCAGTTTATGAGTCAGCTGAGATAAATACATTGGATTTCTATGAAGCATGTGTTGAGATACTTGCAAGGCATAGTTGGACATGGTATGAGATATACTTCCATTGTTGACATGATATTTTAGGGATATAGTGAATCTGATTGGGCAGGGAGCGCAGTGGAAAAGAAGAGCATCTCTGGGTGTTTCTTCACTTTGGAATCTGCCAAGGTTTCTTGGTGTAGAAGGAAACAAACTTATGTGGCTTTGAGCACTGCAGAAGCACAATACATTGCATTGAGTGTGGCAGTCCATGAATAAGTGTGGCTTCACAAGATCCTTACAAATTTATTTGGACATATGCTGGATTCCACCGTTATTCATTGTGATAACCATAGTTGTGTGAAGCTCTCAGAGAATCCAGTGTTTCATGACAAACCAAAACACATTGAGATCAAGTACCATTACATCCGAGACATAGTGCAGACGATGGTAGTACTGGTGCAGTACCTTCCTGCAGATGAGCAGGTTGCTGATGTTCTTACCAAAACGCTTATCATGACAAAGTTAGAGTACTTCCATGGATGAGTGCCACGTCAAAAGTTATTTAACTCAGGTTGATTTTTGTGTCCCCCCTCCCTTATTCTAAATGTCAAGCATGTGGGGGGTCCACAATCCATTGTGAATAGTTGATTTATCAACTAAAGAATGTGATTAACCCTACAGTAAACATGCACGTTTATTAATTTAAAACCATTAAACATATAATATATAAAAAGGTTTGACATAAACCTTAATTTATTAAAAATTTTAAATAAAATAAAACTAACTTAACACTAAATATTAGAATAAAATAAGATTTTGTTATAATATTTCGAAACTAAGATATCCCTAAAGTTTTTATCAATTTGTTTTTACAAAAATACTTAACTATGATAAAATCTAAAAAAATAAAATTTTGAGACCCTAAGAAAAATTTAGACCATGTTACAACATCTAGCTCCATGTGAGGATTGTGTTTCCTTGCGAGACACAAAATAATAGTATATCATGTGCCTTTATTGGGTTATGGAGTCATTATTCTTGTTTGTAATATAAATCTATAATTGAAGAAACTGAACCACTACTATTTTTTAGAGTTTAACATGTTTATGTAAAATTTTACCAGAGAAGGATACAAAGATTTCACTCATTCAAATTTAATCTGGAATTTTAGGGGTAATATAATTTTAAGTTTTGGATAAAGAGTCAAATTTATGACTAATGTTCATACTTCAAAAATTTTAAGATTATTAGGTAATTATTTGGGTTTGAACAAAGTCTTTGTGAGGAAACTAATTTGAGTAAGTAATAAGTTCTAAGATAATTCATTGGCAATCTTTCTCATCCTCATGGTGTTGCTACACTACCAAAAATTTCCCATAGCCTATGGTGTAGTCACCTTGACATCATAGGCCTTGCTTCACTGCTAGCGAGCGTCCATATCACTGGTGAAGATACTTGCATTTCCCACTTGAATTTCCTTTCACCATCCCTTACAATTATTTTAATAATTTTAGGAGATGGGCGCAATCAACATGCTTTCCACATTTAAGTGATGATGTATATTTATCAAGGATGAGTGAGAAATACATGAGTGATGAAATATACTCACAAACATTTTCATTTCCTCATTTTTGACTTTGTCTTTCCAAAACAAAAACCATTTTAATGGTGAGTCTTGAGTAAAATAATCAGTTACAAATTTGACACTAAAGTCTCTACCTAGAAGGAATTACCCTTTAAAAACTTTTTCAAGTTTCTTGAGAGAGTAAACAAATGCTCTCCTTTCTGGTTTGTAAATAACATGTCAAATCTAAACCAGCAGTTGAGACAACCTTTTCTATTTAGATTTTGTAATCCGAGAAATTAAGGGCTTATGTTTTAAGAAAAAAGAATTATTTAAATGAAATGATCATTTAGAAGGATGACCAAAATATCTAAGAAACAATGTTTTTGTATTTGTTTGTTTTGGTTATCTATAAAATAAAAGAAAAATCAAGAAAACCGATTATATACAATGAATGAAAAATTGAATTTTAAAATTGAATAAAGTGTTTTAAGAATTTCTCATTCATAGGCAATTCCAACAAATTTCCTTCTAGATTTTGAAGGGAGAATGGATTGTTTCCATCAACTGCAACAATCTTGTAGGGTCCTAGCCACAAATGATCAAACTTTCCATGTTTTCCAAGATATTCTCTTCTGCTATCCCATCTTAGTACCAAGTCACTAGGAATGGAATTTCTTTGTTTTGCTCTCCTGTAAAAAAATGGCCTTCATCTTGTATTGATATTCTTGAAACTTGTCATTAAATTTCTCTCTGGTTTGTTGCACTTCAATTAACTGATTCATTATTCTATTGAATTCATTGGGTTCTTCCTCAGTATCCTACAACAATTTCATGAAAGACAATGAAATTTTAATAGCAAGTACCACATCAATCCCATAAATTAATTTAAAACGAGACATACTTGTGGACCTTTTAGGACTGATTCTATTAGCCCACAGTGAAAATTTGAAATGAGAGTTGCAAGACTTTTTATTATCTGTTAACTTTTTGTTAATGAATCCCATTATAATTTTATTTGATGATTTAGCTAATCCATTACCTTGAGGGTAATAAGCAGTGGAATGACCAAGGATAATATTTTATTTTTGACAAAAAAATATCATTGCAAGAGATTTAAACGCTTGAGCATTCTCAGTTATAATTTTCCTAGGACATCGAAACCTGGAAAGAATATTTTCCTCAAGAAATTTGATCACCACTGCATCAGTAACAAATCTAGTTGGAATTTCTTCCACCTACTTGGAAAAATAATCTATTGCAGTTAAAATCCACTCGTGTTGCGCAATAGAATTATGATGAATCTAACCTATGGAGTCTAAACCCCATTGTCGGAAGGGATCTTCAACTTTTATTGGAACCAAAGGCAAAGAAGGAATCCTTTGTTTTCCTACAAAAATCTGACATTCTTTGCAGGATCTTACCTTGCTATTTACTTCAGAAAATAATTTTGGCCAATAACAACCAACTCTCAAAATTTTATATGTTTTAGCTCTGCAAGCATGGTGTCCTCCACACATGCCTTTGTGAAAATCATCAATGATTCCTACAATATCATCTTCAACAATACAATTGATCAAAACTACCAAAGGTTCTTTCCAATAAAGTTTTTCATTTATTATACAACACTTTTCCTAACTAAAATCAGATCGACACTTAGGATTTTGTAAATAAAATACAATATCTTTGTACCAAGGAGACAAAGAGAACTTATCATGAATTTTTACCAATGGATGTTGTAAATTTGTCTCCTCATACTGTTACAAGGAAAATCTCTCTATGGCTAGGGTAAACCACAACAGATGGAAATGACTGAAGAAATCAACTCTATTCTCAAGTATGATATGTAAACAATTATGCTAGCAAGACAAGATAAAAGGCCTACCTCATCCAGATGTTCGATGAAGTCCACCGTTGAGGACTTGACCCAAAGAAATGTACCTGCAACTAGTCCTCAACAACCAAGCAAAGCAAGCATATGGTGATATTATATGATGTTAGGACATTCAATAGCATAATCCATTAATAACCATGAAAAATACGCCCATGGAATAATAATTCAAATATTTGCAAGATATCAATTGGATGGGAAACGAGTATTTCTATTAATATATGATCAACAGAAGTGAAAATGTTACAGACTTCCGTGTCAGCATGGTTCAGAAACGAGAAACTAAGTTCCTTCCAGCTGGGCCTCCACCACTTCAATCCTCCACCAAAGGCAAGCTCATAAAAGATAAACAATGAGTTTCTCAATCAATAAGGGAAGAGCTTGGGGGTTGAACACTATGTTTAGACTTAAAGGACAAAGGGATGCAAACTTAATATGAAGTAAATAATTTCTCTAGAGTAACTTTGCTCTCAAAGTTGAATTCTTTCTCCCTTTTCCATAGCTCAAAATTGGGCCATTTATAGCCTTCAAATGGAACTGAAGGGCCGAGTTGGAATGTTTCTAGTATATGGAAGGCACAGGATCATAGATCTCCTGTCTTGACATGGAAACCTGACATTAATTTTCATTTTTGGCACAAATCCTGATGTATGCGGGCTGTAGTGGTGTAACCTATGTATACACATGTTGTATAGTAGGCAAGATGCGTACATGTGGAAAATTATGTATTTTTAGCTCTGGGATTTTACAAATATGGATGATAAGTATGCATAGGGAAATGGAAAAAGGCCTTCTGTGCAATATTGCATAGGGTGAGGCAAATATTTCTATAACATATGCCCCCTAATGTGTGAGGTCAGAGGAGTATCTGTGATGGCCAAAATACATTATAAACAACCCAAAAGTGGAGTGATGGGGAACCAACTGGAAAAACTAGTTGCTCATTAAATTTTGCACTGACTTTGCATATATGGCTGCCAATAGAATTACACTACAAATCCATGTGAAAATATACCAAACAACTGTCTGTGGCCATGAATAGGCAAATAAAAATGCAGTTACATGCCAAAATCTGTCATAGTAAGGAAAAGGCCCAATAGAACCAGTCTCAAAATAAATTTAAAGACATTTGTATACAATGGAGTACAATATGATCTCCCATGATCACTGAAGTCATATAGGTACCGGTCCAATGAAAAGGAAGCAACAACTCAGGAAATATGCGACGACATACTGATGTATTCAAGTCTTCTACACAATCCGCCAAGGGTGCAAGTCTACATTATGTGAATAAAGGAGTTGAGGTCGAACACAATGAGACATCGTTTGATTACCAGTAATTGAGGTATATCGTTAACAAACACGAGACAACCTAACGATAATGAAAGTAGGTATCAAGGCACTGAGTACATTCTTATAGGTGTGAATAAAGGAGTCGATGTCAAACACCTGAAGAATCCATTGATCAAGAGACATTGATGTATTCCCAACTGTCGATGGCGAGAGAACCTGCCACTGATGACTGTAAGCCTCAAGGTACTCATAAGACTCTAGGTCCTATTTCCAGAATAGAATAGTTGAAGTCAATGGAAGGAGACCCTATGAAAGGAGAGCATTAAGGAATCTCTCATCAGTCAACATGAGGTACAAAGAAGGAGCTTCATGATTTGGAGGAAATCAGATGAAGAACATGTTCTCGAACCAATGACCCTGTGCATCTTTCGCGTGTGCCAAGTGAAAGCGGTACATGAAAAAGACCCTCTGAATAGAAGCCAATGAGGAAAACTACTAAGAAAGGCGAGGACACCACCAATAAGGATAATGGAATCTAAGACACTACACAAATACCAATGTGTGAATAGATTTATTGCCATCGAACACAAGGGAAACCACCTAGTAAAGACCAATGATGAAATGTCGACTACTGGGTTCAAGGTTACCTACCAATGATGAAACTAGGACCAGGGTGCATGATAGGACTACAATATCATGTGACTCTGAGACAAACTAAGGGTATGGCCGACATGAAAATTTAAGAGTTCTGAGAAGTGGTCGACACAGGTTGATAAAATTCCTTTGAACAAGAGCATGAGACATATGGAAGACTCCGACAACATAGACTCAATGATGAAACCATGAGATGCAGGAGGAATCAATGAAATTCTCTATAGGTACTGGAAGAGTAACCTGTCGGTAGAGAAGACTCTGTAACGAGCTCAAATTCCTAAGGCCATGCTAATCCCAAAATTATGATGATGAATGGAATCAATAACTTTGTGCTCTATTAAAAGGCGACACGACTGCTGCCAATATAAGATAATACTCCCTTCCCACCCGTCTTTTTTTGTTTTTTCATATACAAATTAATGATAAGATACAAAGGAGGAAACAAGTGTCGCAAGTAAGAAAAATTAGTTCTAGCAGTGGAACATACCTATGCTCAATGCAAGGGGATGCATGTAGGAGATGGACACTTAGGGGAATTTTCCCTCCTAGGTATAGGGTGTCAAATTACGAAGGATATAAACGAGGCTCTGCTTGGTTGAGGATGCAAAAACTGTTGAGGCAGAAGGTTTATAACGCAAAGCGAGAACCGACTTAAGGGTCAATATTGCAAGCAAGGGCATGAGATGCAATCAAAACTTGATTCCAAAAAAGGACCTTTTTTATGACGTTTAGTCTACTTAGTGTGAAAAAGGGATAAACTTGTGCCAAATAGACGTCCTTTCAAATCCAATTTACGAGTGTGAAAGAGACAAGTTCACTCGAAAATATTTTCACTTTTTTAAGACGAGTTGGAAAAGAGATTAAATTAAAATCAATTGGGAGTATGCTAGGTATAAGGCAATATGTTTATGAGTGAGAAATGAAGCTCAACATAAATTCATGTACTAGCTATAAGGGACTCCCGGTCCTAATGAAAAAATATCTGCATGGGCACCAAATGAAGCAGGGGATCTAACTAGGGAACCCATGTTTGGTAAGTATCTACCACTCGATAGCGACACTACTTATAGCAGCTGGAAGGTTCTGTGTCGCAACAAATGGGTTCATACCTAAGGCATAAAAGTGACAATTATAGGACAATGAAAAAATGCATGATGGAATGGATACCTATCCTATATGATAGGTAGTGAAAATACCTGTCTGTGGTGATGGACGACCAACATAACAATGAAATCCGCAATAATCCCTAGTGAAAACTACAAAAACCAACTCAATCCACCTCTGTATTAGTCCGTTAGGAGAAAAAAGAACTCAAAACTATAGAAAGTGGGTAAAAGCTGTTATAAATAGTAACAAAACCAAAAATTACTATGTCATTTTGACTTTTTACCCAAATAGTGAAAATTGGACCAAATTACCTCCGAGATTCAACTGGTTATTGCGGAAGCGTCAGGTGACAAAATTAGAAACCGTATGGACCAGGTAACTCCTCTTCCCCTCCTCTTCCTTTCTAGTGGATTAAAATTTTAAATTAGGTTTCAAATTTTGAGTAAATTAGGGCGCCAATTGGGACCTAAAGTGGGTTCCATGTTTCCACAGAGCGACTTTGCCTCTATCTTATGCAGTTTCTTCTTTGAGCGGGTTTTAGGTTTGGGACCTAGAGTAGAGATTCTTTCGAGAGGACCTCACAATCCAGCCATGGCACAGTGGACCGAGGTAATGAGACGACAGGGGGGAGGTAGGATGCCCAAACCCTACAATGAGGATTTATTCTACTAGTGGAAGTGACAAGTCGTTTCTCTGGATGACTATCCCTATGTAGGGATCGACTTCAGAAGAGACCCCGACATGCCACTCCCACCAAATATCGCCTACGGGGACATAGGTATGTCAAATGTTTTTAAATATTTCATTTTTTTGTATTTTTGTACAGTGAAACAAAAATATTTTGTATGATGCTTAAGTACTAACTAGATACTTGCGTAACGCAGACGTGGGTCCACGAAGGCTGAAAGGGATTCCTTAACATCATCGGAGGAACCAGGGAGATGAGGTGACATGAGGAGAAGATGAGAGAGTCCTTCAAAACGTGCAGGGAAACATGTCTTGTTTGACTCATAGGATTCCCATGGTTCAGGTAGAGGATTTGTCGGAATCCATGCAATGGAAAGTGGTTGGTGTGCCCAGAGCTTGGGTGCGACTCTTTCGGCATCTCACAAACACTGTAGTTTGTTACCATGACACACATCTGATTCCACAGGTGTAGATGTCATGGATATTGTAGTATCGACTGCATATGTGTATTGAGGGTGTTAGCCCCAATTTTGTACTATAAACACCATATTTTTTGAAATATATATAAAACATGGATCTTCGGATTTACTTATATTTACAATGTGTACATTGATAAGATGGTTTTCTTTTCTTTAGTTATGTGACAAATTCCAATCTAAAAGGAAATTAGCATAAGCATCATATACATGATTAGAAATCCTAGGAATGTGATAATAAGTAATACAATCAAAATGTCGTTCTAAAAGACGTACCTGTAGGAATCGTCGGAGTAAAGTAGGATCACGCACGCGGTAACTATCGTTCAACTGACATACTACTAACTGGGAATCCAGGTGAACCTCTAAAGAGAGAATACCATGTGAGATAACATCGCGCAAAATTTCTATAACAACGCTATATTCGACCACATTATTCATGGATGGCCCTAGGCATACGCCACCTGTAGACACCAGTAGACCCTCGGGTGAGAAAACCACCAAAGTGGTAGATTCCAAGTTCCATGTATGACGAATGGCTCTGTCTGCAAATCCTAGGTAGACTTAAGACTCCATTGACATCTACCAACCAAGGGAAATCTCGATAAGCAAGCTGAAGACGAAAAGAAAGGGAAAATATATATACACTAAATTACATTAGTATACAAAGTGTTCCGCCCGAGCTTGGGGATCAAGCGTAATATATTTTCAAGTAGAGCCCATTCCTGGGCTCGACCAACATATTCCATTCATAATCTTCTAACTCATAGGCTCCTTTTTCTAAGACCCATCGCATGATATAGGGACCGTGCCACATGGGTTTAAACTTGCGTGCCCTCAGTGGTTCTTTGGCTTGATCATACAAGAGGACCAAGTCACCCTCAGTGTACAACTGAGGAAATACAAACTTATCGTACTGGACCTTGCCACATATTTTTTTCGCCTCGATAGCCGTAGAGGTGTCTCGACGCTGCTCGTCAAGACTCTCTAGGTGTACAAGGCATCGCTCGATATTGGAAGTGTCAGGTAGGAGCGCGACTGCCAACTTAAGAGAAGGGATTTCACATTCAATAGGTAAAATTGACTCCACACCATGTTCTAATTGGAAAGGGGAAAAACCAGTGGTAGTCTTGACCAAGGTTCGATATGCCCAGAGTGTTGAATATAGCATAATGTGCTAGTAAGACTTACTCTGGTTGACAATTTTTTACAAAATAGTCTTGAGAGACTTGTTGACAACCTCTACTTATCCATTTTCCTGGGGGTAATAAGGAGAAGAATGACCATTTCTAAACCCCATGTTAGATGCTAGTTCTTCCATCATTTCGTTTTGAAAGTGACTTCCATGATTAGTGACAATCTCACTCGGCATACTGAACCGGGTGATAATTTGATTGAATATGAAGAACACGACAGTATTCCCATCGAATTTAACTATAGGCATGGCCTCAACCCACTTAGTAAAGTATTTGATGACCATGATAATGTGCTGATTCCCCCCAACCGAAGTTGGGTTGCAATCCACGAAGTCCACCCCCCACTTGGTGAAGGGACCAACGATAATGACTGGATGAAGAGGGGATGGATGCGAGCGCATTTTCTGAGTAAACACCTGGAAGGGGTGACACTTCTTAGCCACTTCAATAGAATCCTTAAAGATAGATGGCCATAAATAACCAACTCACAATTTGTTTTGGGCTGTCGCAAGCTTGGATAGTTGATCACCACAAGCCCCACTGTGGCAATCGTTTAGGACTGACTCAACTTCCCTGTGAACTTCAAAGTTTGAAGATAGAGAACAATGTCTCCATACTAAGGGTCGGACGATGAGACAAGAAAAATGTGTATGAGTCAACATGGATAACATCCTCATCTAATGGTGGAAAGTCGGATATTAACTCTACGAAGACTAGCGATTTATTGGATTTCGCCGAAGAAAAATCGAGATCAAATTCTTGTAAAATGAAAATCAATTTATTATAATTTACCCCTATGATACGCCTGGTAAGGATGTATTGAAATGGATTGACATCAACAACCACAATAGTCTTTCAAAGAAATATATAATGACATAAACGTTGGACTGTGTGAACGACAACCAAAGCTATCTTTTCAATGTGAGAATAATTAAGCTCAGGACCGACTAAGTTTTGACTAAGATAGTAGATGACATGCTAAGGAGCTCATCATCCTCCTGAACCAAAACCATACCAATCGTCTCCTCAGACGTGGCGATATAAAGAAAGTAATCCCTACTATAGTAAGGAGACTTCAACAAAGGTGCCAATACCAAGGATTTCTTCAAAGAATCGAAGGACTCCTGGGCTCACTCAACCTAGATAAAAGGGGTTTCCTTCTTCAAAAGTAGCATGAAAACCTTAGTGATATTGGCATAATTCACTATAAATTGATGTAGAAAGTTAGCTTTCCCCTTTAAAACTTGAAGTTGTCTAATAGTGCATGGGGGAGGAAATTGAAGTATTGCCTCAACCATTAACAGATATACCATGATCCCAGTCTTGGAAAATAGAAATCCCAAAAGACGACCATACCTAATGAAAAATATGCACTTATGAGTTTTCAACCAGATTCTATAGTAACAACATATTTCAAAAACAAGCCGAAGGTGTGTAGAGTGATCCGCTCTCTTACAAGAGTGAGCAACAAGATCATCAAGGTAAGATTCGACTATATGCTTGAGATCGTGAAAAGTGAAGGTCATGGCATGTTGGTAGGTTTCTCCAGTGTTTTTTAGGCCGAAAGGCATTTTCCGGTACCCCAAGGACAAATAAATTCCGTCTTGTGTTGATCCTCAGGTTTAATCTGAATTTGGTTATACCCTGAAAATATATCCATAAAAGAAAACACTTCTCTTCCCACACACTCATCGAGAATCTGATCGATGAAAGGTGTCAGGAAGTTGTCTTTAGGACAATCCTTGCTCAGGTCATGAAAGTCCATACATACAAAAATAGTTCTTTTCTTATTATTCACAGGAACGAGATTGGATACTCATTCAGTCAAGGGAACCAGGTAGATGAATCCAACATTAAGTAGCTTCTCCACCTCTGCCTTAATAACAGGGGCCTTCCGGGGATTGACAACTCTAAGACGTTGTTGAACATGTTTAGCATCCATATAAGTTCTAAGCTCATGCTCGAAAATGTGAGGGTCGATTTCTGGAATCTCTTCATATGACCAAGCAAATACATCTCATAATTCCTTGAAGAGTTCGGTGTAGATCAAGATTTCTTCTGGCAAACAATCCGCACCGATATGTATGTTTTCAATCTTGCCAGGGGTATGAGAGATATCAATCATGATGGTAGGAGAAATACTCACCATATTTCCCTTGACATAAATGTCATGCGTATCAAGTGGAACTACGACGTGACCGATTATCTCACTCAAAGTAGATCGAAAGTCATCTTATTCGATTCTTTCAATATCTGGGAGAAAATAAGAGTGGTGATGCATATCATCCCAAGGTCCATTGGAACCATTCATGGATTCGATGATAGCTTCATCCAAAGGAAAATTCCCATCAATAAAGTCATGTGAACAAGACAACGAAGTGCCCCACATGGGCCTAAGAAAAGGAACCTCCTCGTCCGTCGACGAGGTAATAGGATAGAGATTGGTGGAAGAGTCAAGAACAACTTGATACACAATCTCCGCTTCAGATAGTGGCATGGCCATGCCATCATGAGAATGACCTTTACAAGACAAAGTTGGGGAAGGGAGGGTCTACAGATCACTAAAATAGGAAGTGCAGAAAGGAATGGACCTCTTTGTCGAAACGGGCCTACTGGACATGGCGTAAACGTGGTGAATTGGTGCCATGAAGTTGAAAGTACCCATGAAGGAGAAATACATTCCGACACCAACATTCTCAGTTGTCGGTTGAGAATTGTCGATCAAAAGGATCGATGGTCCAACATATTCATTGGGACTAGCGTACGCAAAGGATAACTGGTCGATCATCACGATCTTCCCTTCATGAGGAAAAAAAAGAGTATGAAAGATGACTGATCGAAGATGACCATAGCATAGGTCCAATTGTGTCCTAGTAACAAGTTATAATCAAGAGGTATATCAACTACTTCAACCTCCACCTCAACCATCTTCCCACCTAATTGGACTGTAAAGGTAGGAATAATACTGTGAGGGCGAAAGGAATGATCGTCAAAAGAAGTCAACATGTTCAATGACTTGGAAAGAGTCATAGAACCGAGAGATATCCAACAAATCAAGGAAATCACACAAGTGGAAACACCTTCATCAAAAACCACACATTTGATGGTATACTTTGAGTACCCCACGTGGATTTGGAAAGCCACATGGTAAGGAAAGCGAGGATTCACATCTGTGACATCAAACTTGATAACTTTTGAGAAACTAGGTTCTAGAGCTCCTAAAGAAGATAGTAAGGCATTCCTCTATGAAGGACACATATAGATTACCTCCAAAGCTGACATCGCACAAGGGGTTTGACCCAGGTCCTCAACAATATAGTAGTTTTGGGCGGCTCTAGATTTTGGATTGTGGGTAGAGCACTTGAGTACTCCTTTCAGAATATGAGGCGATGGATCTGGTTTCTCAATCTGTAAAGTCGTCTCCGGAGGAGGAAGAGGAGGAGGAGATTCTAGACCAGGTATATCCCGTGAAGAAATATAATTTGAGATCAAGTGGCTACATTAACTTTCACATCGACCATATTGATACAAAAACGATCTTCGTCTTGCAATGAAGGGTTTTGACTCCCACCAGCCGCATTTCTGGCATTTGAGGAACTCGAGTCCATGTGTTGGTTATGTGGAAAAGTATTCCTCATCACGACGGGCGGTAGAGATAATAGCCTCACATATTCCACAAGTTTGGGGCATAAATGAGTAAGGTGGTCGTCTGTACAAAGGTTACAGGGAAATTTTACCTTATGTCTTTCTCTCTTTCCCTCTCCATCATTATTATTTGTCTTCTCATTATTACCATTGTCCTTGGGTTTATTATTATTTTTCCCACCCTTACGATTATTACGTCCTTTCTTCTTATTCCTTCCTGGTTGCTGGTTACCATTTGGGCCTGCCGACGATTGCACAGAATGTACATCCACCAACTGAGTGGGATTGGAAGACATAGACGAAGTTGGCCCTCCTGCAGATTGGTTTAGAGACAACTCTTTCAAATGGATTGTCAATGAGTCTATGGATTTTACATTGTGGAGCCTACAATGCCATCAACATGAGGTCTGAGCTTTTGTCTAGGGTCATACATTGACTGTGGTGCATACGAAAGAATGTGGTATGACATCCCAGACTGAGCATATATAAGATATAACTGCTGGGCTTTGTAGATCACTTCTTCCTCAGTGGTAACCCCAGATGTAGCAACATCCTTTGAGATAGGAGGCTGCAAATACTTAAGAAACCATTCTAAAAGAAAATACAGGGGTATGGAGGTCTTAATCAACCTCTTCCATCTACGCCACTCCTGGATATGATTCGAGATATGATTGGTTGTTTCTTGTCATAAAGTCGACAGAAGTTCTAGGCCATCATCGTAACGAACTGACAATTGGAAGTGGTTAAGGAAGACCAACACCATCTGACTAAAGGTCCCATATGCCCCCCTAGGTAGCTCAATATACCATTTCTCCATGACCCCAATGAGGGTGCATTGAAATAATCTCAAGCAAATAGAATCAATATTAAGGGAATTCGAGGAGCACCACAGGTGAAAGGTAGTAATGTGATCACCAGGATCCTCGCTATTATTACCTTTGAATTTCAGAAAGTAAAAAGGAAGCTTGGTGGGGATGGGGGGCCATGTAGGATCATGACTCACAGGGTCGTTCATGAACTTAGACAAGTTTGACAGATTAAGCGTGGCCAGAAAAGGGAGACGAGGTTGCGGCATATAGCCCCAAGCTCCCTGGAAATATTGTGTTTGAGGAACTGCAACCCATCCAGGGTTCTGGTAAGCACCATGGCTCTATCCGAGATTATAAGACCCTCCTCCGGGCTGATTCATAAAAGGTTGTTTGGGCATCATTCCAGTAGGAATTTTCTGATGGGGTTTATAAAAATTTCTCCCAAATGGATTGGATCTGGGTTGGGGGTTTCCCAAAGCGTGAAACTGACTTCCTCTGGTTGTGAATCCGGAGGATAGAGGTGTATTCGTCATGCCAAATGTGTTGGTCGGAATCGACACTGAGGTGGTAGGGGTATAGGATGAAACTTGAGCATAATCTTTTCTGCCAGGTTGGTTGTTCCACCCAGAAGCAAGAGGATTAGACCCAGGGTTAAAATATGGAATGCCTCCCATATTAGGAGTCATTTGAGGGATTTGAGAACCACCAAATGAAAATGGAGTATAAGGAGGTGTAGTACCCCCAAGCCCGATACTAGCATTAGGGCCAACAACTGGGATGGTGTTCAAAAAATGTGAAGTAAAGTTCGACATACCATAGGGAAAAGGAATGGAGGCCATAGGGATGGATTGAACATTATAGCCTGGTGAGTGACCAAGAGACCCAAAAGGGTTCAAGGCAAGAGATTGAGAATTCATTATAGGCTGAGCCATAATAATTATAGGTGCCTCCGACACTAGAACCACTATGGTTGCAGGAGTCAAAGGGGTGCCATTAACTATAGTAGGTGTGGGAGTCGAAGGGATCCCAGTGTTATGAAGACTAGGTTTAGTACTCATCCTTATAGAATCACAAGTATGAATAGTGGAGGTATGTGTACCATGTATAATAACTCTACACCTTTTAGAAGGAAAATACTCAAAATCCAGTGGTAACTATAACAAGTGATGGGACCGACAGGGACGCTGGTTTGACTCCATGATGAATTAAGACTCTAAAGACACAAAATAAATCCTAAGGACAACTAGTAATAAAAGAGCACACCAAAAATCAAACAACCAAAATGCACACAAACGGGGTAAAGTGGATGAAAGTGGCCTCCCTCCCTAAAGAAGGTATGTCTCACCCAAGAGGGGCCTGGGACTCCTTGCTAAATATCAGTGGTAACAAAATCAGTTATAATGGCCCTTGTGGGCTTAAACACCATTCAATTAGATCCCCTCAGAGAGGTAATCCTCCATAAAGGATGTGTGTTGTCCGACCCTTATCTGACTCATGGTACCTGCAGAATAACCCCTGCAAGTAACCTATGTGGAACCTAAGTCAAGAAACTAATAAACCAATGTATAACTGATGCACAAGTGAGCAATCATAAGTCATGTCCACTGTATGGGTAGGGTAGCAAAGCCCAAAACCTTGAAAGTACCTCCTCTCATGGAGGTAAAGGAAATAGCAAGATCCCCAGATACGAATAGATCCCCAGAAATATCTCTGACGCTAAGCAGGTATCAGGGGGATATCCCTTAAACCAAACTTGCGTGACCTCGTGATTAACTCCAGTGTGAGCGGAGCCTTCTGATATTACCAATTATACAATGGATTTTTCCACTCCCTTTGTCAGACACATATGTTGATTTAATTGACTTGGAGAAGTTTACTCACAAAATCCTATTCCAAGGCACTAAATCCTAAGCTAGTTTGTGCACCCTAGAAAGTAAAATCGTGACTAATCAATTTTAAATTATAGCGTTAATTTTAGTGGCTATGATTACTCAAAAATGTATGGTAGTGAAACTCATGATGTTATGACTCAGCAAGAAAAGTAAATATGAATGCAATGCAAAGTCCTAACTTCAATTTTCAATGAATGATATGATTCTAAAAACAAATGCAATTTTCAATTTCAATTTTGCAATTCTGAAGTAAAAATGCAATCTTTCATTACATGCACTCGACTAATGACCAAGACTCAAAAGATAAAAAAATGCCAAGCAATGAAAAATGCCTAATATTTTTGTATTTTCAATATAAGGAAAGTGAAAATGCATGGACTGAACAACAAATTGATATATAAAACTCTACTGTGTATAGAAACAGACAACTCAAGTAGGATACCAAGCAACAAGACACCCAACCCAATGTACAAGGACAATCAAAATGAAAAGGTGACGAGAAAGACTCCACCCAAAAATTCAACCCGAGAAAGGTTTCCTGTCATCCCACAGGCACTTAACAGTCACTACAGAGACCCAAGAAGGCTCAACAACCCAACAACCACCAAACCCAACAAACAAGAAAAGAAGGATGATGTACGCGACTGTTTAGGAAAATCAAGCATATGTACGTAGCTTGCAGAGGGACAACCCACGTATATACACGATTGTCAAGACAAAAACTGCGTATATGTTTTAAAAACAAGGCTAGGCAAGGGAGAAAGCTGAAAAACTCAGACCCAAAGTGAATAGAGGCTGTCAAGCAATGATACGACAAGAAACACAATAGGAACGAGAGAAATCTAAGGAAAAAATTACTCCAAACCCTAAGAAAGAAGATTCAATCCCCAGTATGGTCGCCAATTCTTTTACGTTGAAAATATATCTATGTCTCGGGTAAACCACAATAGACGGAAATGACTGCAGAAATCAACTCTATTATCAAGTATGCTATGTAAACAAATATGCTAGAAAGACAAGATAAACGGCCTACATCGTCTAGACGTTCGATGAAGTCCACTCTTGAGCACTTGACCCAAAGCAATATACCTATGACTAGTCCTCAACAACCAAGCAAAGAAAGCATATGATGATATTATATGATGTTAGGACATTCAATAGCATAATCCATTAATAAACATGACAAATATGCCCATGGAATAATAATTCAAATATTTGCAAGATATCAATTGGATGGGAAAATAGTATTTCTATTAATATATGATCAACATAAGTGAAAATGTTACAGACTTCCATGTTGGCATGGTTCAAAACCGAGAAACTAAGTTCCTTCTAGCTGGGCCTCCACCACTTCAATCCTCCACCAAAGGAAAACTCATAAAAGAGAAACAATTAGGTTCTGAATCAATAAGGGAAGATCTTGAGGATGAACACTGTGTTCATACTTAAAGGACAAAGGGATGCAAACTCAATATGAAGTAAATAATTTCTCTAGAATAATTTTTCTCTAAAAGTTGAATTCTTTCTCCCTTTTTCATAGCTCAAAATTGGCCCATTTATAGCCTTCAAATGGAACTGAAGGGACGAGTCAGAATGTTTCCAGTATATGGAAGGCCAAGGATCATATATCTCCTTTCGTGACATGGAAACCCGACACTAATTTTCATGTTTTGGCGCAAATCCCTATGTACGCAGGTTGTAGTGGTGCAACCTACTTATACACATGCTGTATAGTAGGCAAGATGTGTACATGTGGAAAATTATGTATTTTTAGCTTTGGAATTTTACAAACAATGATGATAAGTCTACATAGGGAAATGGAAAAAGGCCTTCTGTGCAAGATTGCATAGAGTGAGGCAAATCTTGCTATAACACATACTCAACTGAAGGATGTTCCATTATATATGTAATCTGATTTATTCCAAGGACTTTGCAGTTTGATTAAGCTAAAAGCTTTGCTAAACCTTGAACTTTAATCAATTTTGTTGGTTTTATCTCCAGATCATACTATGTTATCCATTTCCCTCTTTTTTCCATCAATATCAGGTTGATTTAGGATCTCTTTTACTATGCTATTCGGTACATATGCCATGGAAAAATCAATAAATTGATAAAATAATGCCATGTAGACATTTTTTTAATATATTCATTCCATATTTAACTTTTATCAAAGTTGCTCAGAATTATTTCACTTTTATCAAAGCTACCCTACCCTGAATATCTATTTTATATTAAATCAATATTTATGAGGACGAATTAAATGGCATTAAATCATTTGAACGATGTGTTGTTGGATGTGTTAGTACACGTTGTAGGTGCATCAGTAGATCCATAGAATAATCGAGAGATGCAGGGGAAGTTACAATGAACGACGAGGGATCCTCTCAACCCTGCTTCATTCACCACTATTCACAAATTTTGGCATGAATGTGCCATGGATTGGAAACCTTTCTCTTATCGGCCACAATTGGCAAAAACTGGCGTGAATGGAATTGGATTGGAAACCCTTCTCTCATGTTTTCAATTTTTCCTCGAAGATATCATGCATTTATTTTTCGAATTCAACCAAATGTGGATTGATGGCCCTGGTTCTCTTAAAAAATTCATGGGTTCCAATGGATATCTCCAAAACTCCATCCAAATTTCATGGTTTTGACTGGATCTCTCTAAATTTTTGTCCAAATCTGGTTCCTCGGCCATTGATGACAAAAATTGGCGCGAATGCGATGAAAATGGAAACCCTCAAATTTCAGATTTTGGAGGTAAATGATCAATTTTTTGTGGGTTTAAATTATTTTTGACTTCTATTTAACCTTTCATTTAAACCCCATTTCATGCCATGGTGGTCATTCTATTCAGTGTTCAACTGGAAGCGAGTAGTTTTTTGTCGGTTTCAACTCAGAAAGCGAACCGTTTTTGGTCGGTTTCAACTCAGAGGGTTGTTATGTACAAAATTATTTGGTCTGATTGATACCTTTATCAAACACATGGCATGTTTCTTCTGATAGGTATGTTTGGTATTGTTCTTTCATTGTTTATTTTGTTGCTTTGGAAAATTATATCCAACTTGCAAATTGCAATTCATTTTTAAGTGATGGTGGGGGAAACTACTTGGGATTTGAGGATGTTTTGTATAACCAGTAAGAAATCCAAGAAGCCATGGTGGTATGGTGTATTGTGTGTAAGACTTTCCATTTCTACTATATACTCCTTTCTTGAAAAACTTCAATTTGCTCAACTTTCTTGGATGTTGATAATTATCGTTGTTGAAAATTGAGAAAGGTTGAATATGACATATTCTTTTGAGAAGAATAACTCCCTCTCAACTATCAAAAAATATTTTCATGTTCTCATGTATATCTCAATAGGTCAAAAGAGATTAGCCATGATCACGCTTCCTGTGTTTCAAGTATAACATAAAAATTGTTTCTTTTGTGAGGCTAATAAGAAGTTTAAAAATCTTTGCAATCAAGGCTATCTTGGAATAAATTTTCTCATCTGAATCTTTCCTCATTCAGCTAAAGAGAATGCAACAAATCCCTACAAAGAATCACCACTCACAAGACCCACATAGGATGTGCTATTATGTAACATTGTGCAAGATATATCGTGCCATTTTCATTCTTAGATAAAGTAGACCCTTCAAGATATAGTGATTGTTCACCATTCAAGTGAAGTCCTTCATTAGATAAAACACCAATAGCTTTCTCCCCAAAATTTCCTCCTTTTATCCATATATGGTCAAACTTTAACGGTTTATGGTCATTAAGACATCAAACAAACAATTGGAATTTGTTCCATCCACTTTAATCCCCTCTAATGCATCACTTGCCTTGGAAAATTGCTCAATTTCATACAAAAATTCCTCAATAGAAAGGGTAGACTATACCATGGATACACTCCCTTGGTGAACATGTAATGGGAAACCATGCAACAAGGAGCTCATAAATTTTTTTTTTCGGGTTCCTTGTGTTCTATTTTCTCTCAATTCCTCCTAACTTTGTCAAAGTTCCAAGTACATACTTCATAATCTTAAAGCTAGCTCCTAACTTCCCCAACAATTATTCCTACTTCAACTTGTCCAAGCCTACTAGAAGCTACAGATTTAGTGAAAACTGTGCATCACTTTTGCATCCTTTTCTGTCCAGAAAAAAAGGTGGAGTGTTTTTGTAGTGCCCTCACATCCATACTCGAAAGGGATGTCAAAATCTTCAGCGAAATATTTTTCAGAAAGTGTGAGTAATGAATTATATTTAGACCTATGCTCTATCCTGAAAATATCCTCTCTTAAAACTGAGGTCTTTCTCAAAGACACATTCGTAAGAATAAGGTGTTTGGATTTATGAAAGGAATAGTGTACACTATATAACTCCTTTCTTGAAAACTTCACTTTGATCAACTTTCTTGGATGCTGATAACTATTGTTGTTGAAAATTGAGAAAGGTTGAATATGATATATTATTTTGAGAAGAATATCTCCCTCTCAACTATCAAAAAATATTTTCATGTTCTCATGTATATCTCGATTCTCAATAAATAAAAAAAGATCAACCATGATCAAGCTTCCTTTGTTTCAAGTATAACATAAAAAATGTTTCTTTTGTGAGGCTAACAAGAAGTTTCAAAATATTTGTAATCAAGGCTATCATTGAATAAACTTTCTCATCTGAATCTTTCCTCAATTAGCTGAAGAGAATGCAACAAATCCCTACAAAAAATCGCCACTCACAAGACCCACATAGGATGGGCTATTATGTAACATCATGCAAGATATATCTTGCCATTTTCATTCTTATAGAAATTATACCCTTCAATATCTAGTGGTTGTTCACCATCCAAGTGAAGTCCTTCATTAGATAAAACACCAATAGCTTTCTCCCCTAAATTTGATTCATTTATCCACATATGGTCAAACTTTAAATTTTAAATTTTATAGTCATTAAGACATCAAAAAAACTACTGAATGTTTTTCCATCCACTTTAATCCCCTCTATTGCTTCACTTTCTTTGGAAAATTTCTCAATTGAATACAAAAATTCCTCAATAGAAGGGGTAGAAAATCCCATGGATACACTCCCTTGGTGAACATGTAATGGGAACCATGCAAGAAGGAGCTCAAAAAACATTTTTTCAAGTTCCGTTTGTTCTCTTTTCTCTCAATTCCTCCTAACTTTTTCAAAGTTCTAAGTACATACTTCATAAGCTTAAATCTAGGTCTTAAATTTCCCAATAGTTATTCCTGCTTCAACTAGTCCAAACCTACCATAAGCTACAAATATAGTGAAAATTGTGCATCACTTTTTCATTTTTTTCTGTCCAGAAAAAGGGTACATGTTTTCGTAGTGCCTCCACATGCATTCTCAAAAGGGTTGTCAAAATATTCAACAAAAGGCTTTCTTGTCTTTATTCCAATAAACAAAAAACTAATTCCTCAGAAAATGAGTAATTAATTATATTTAGACCTCTCCTCTAGACTACTCTTAGTTCTTGAGGCTACATAATAGATAGGTTGGTACACTCCAAGGTTAGTTTTTGATATTGCCTATTATCATTGAGCATTATGGGGAAAATTATTCGTTAGGTTGGTATCTATTGGTGTCATGTATACCAATAGATCTGCTTTGATTTCTTTATTGGCTTTGATTTTTGCAAGAATCATATCTGTTTTCACTCTGTATTTTATATTTTAAAGACAATTCACCCTGTGATAGGCAATTTGCCTATCAAATTCCATCATATCTGGTTTCACTCCAACCCTTAGTGTAGAACCTCTTGGATAGCTCTTCCAAGTCGGCTTATCCCAGTACATTTTTGTATCTCTCGATGCTATTACGATCTCTTCACACTCATCTCTTCATATATTTAATCCAAAATTCCACCAAACAACAATTCGATGATCCATTACAACCGCTCCAATTGGTCTCTATTACGATCTCTTCACGCTTATCTCTTCATATCTTTAATCCAAAATTCCACCAAACAATAATTAGATGATCCATTACAGCCGCTCCCATTGGTCTCATGCTTTATCTTTCATTGTGCCACTTAAAAACAAAAATTATTGGTGCACCTGGGTGCCTATCCCTGAAAAATTGAGAATAGATTAAGGAGTTTTGCTGATTTGGAGAGGAATATTTGGTAGTGCTGCTTATGAAGTAGTGCCCTTCATCCTGATGGCTTTTCGACCTTTTTTAAAAAACAAAATTACATGTATTGCTACCTTATTTTACATAAATAAAATAAGTAGAAATTTTGGCCAAAACAAATTACAATAATGCATAGATAACATTACATCATAATATTAAATTTATTTAAATTTATTAAGGTCTATTTTTTTTTATCATTTCATTTCGTGTCAAGTTTAGATATTGTCATGTACATATGTAGTTATATATTTTTTGTTGTCATGTAACACAACATAACATTACTTATGTGACAACACCTCTCCCATATTGAGCTATAGAGCACCTCACTATTCTTGATGCAATCATTTAAAAATTAATTTTAATGGCAATAAAAAATAAATTCTAATGGCAACTGTTTGCTCTTGTGTTGTGTGCTGATGAGTAATATATCGAGCACACATCTGTAGTTCAAGTAAAATTAATATTTTCAATACAAAAATTAAGAGTTGATAACTATAAAAGTAAATGCTTGTTAATTTTTCTGCCTTCTAATTTTTGCGCCTTACTTATTAAGGGTGGATTCTGGTGCTAATTCTCTCTTTCATGTAAAATTACAGCCACAGGCAAAATACTTGTCAATTTTTATCCCTTCTAATTTCCGCACCTTAGTTACTAAGGGTGGATTCTACCATTCATAGATGAGTATTTATGTCCTCTGCAACTAATTTGAATTATACAAAAAACAACAAACTACTATTTGGGATGACCTATTTGAGCTGAGAAACAGATTGATGAAATTCTGTCTACATATACTATCTAGTTTGAGGGGTATAAGAACACAATTTTATCTTCGAAGAGATCTTCATTTCAAAAGAATTCCCATTGTACAATCCTTTTAGTCCAAATAAGCACAACATTATTGATGAATTTTGTACAACTAGAGAACTGAAAGAAAGATTATTGATGTTCAACGCAGTTAGATACAATTCTGCAAAACTCTAATCTCCCAAAGAATTCCCTTGGTGTGCATTGAAGTTAATTGAAAAAAACAGACTGATGGAATCTGTGTGGGTAAAAATGGTATCTCTTATATTATTAATTGTCCCAAAAACTCCCCACACCCATTTCCTCTATAAGTGAGATGGCCTTTTGTGGGTTGTCTTTGGTTTTCTTCCTTTGACTGTCTTTAACTTTAGATGGCTTCTAGGCACTGACTAGCCTGTTATTTTGCCTCTTCTTGATGGTTGGCTTGACGACAAGTGTGACCAATAAACCCTGAGTCACCATCAAATGTGGCATCATCCTCGTAGCTGAAGGCTGTAGTTGTTACACATCAAAATTGCTCACTTCAATGATGACCTACTGTCGTCATTACAAGTGTCGCAAGTGTCACACTTTGGCCACAAATGTCGCAAACATCACAAGTGTCACAAATATCATACTGTCATCTTGCCTATGTTGTATCTCGAACAACATCACAGGAACACTTGAGACATCCTTAGAGACTAGTTAAAACAAGGATATGTCATTTGACGAAGAGTACACAGATTTTTCCTTGAGAAAGACCACTTGAAAATAATTTTTGAAGGACAACGCTCCCCTACCCACTAGAAGGGAGCGCTAGCACTCCTTGCCTTCCTTTGGGGGAGTGTTGCAATGCTCTGTGCACCATTCTAGGGGAGCGTTGTGCCATTGAGGGAATTAGGGGAAGATCCCCCTTATCTCTGAAGTCAGTTTGATTGGAATCTGATGTTAAGGATGGATCTTAGGGAGGATCCACAATGGATGGAGAAATATCCTCAACCTATCCCAAGAATATCTAAGATGGTTAGGCCTCTCAAAGGATATATAAGGAGGCCTCTTCATGGTGAAAGGGGGAGACTTTGAAGGCATCAAACTTATGATCTCATAAGGGAGAATCATCAGTGAAAGTATAGTCATTATGATCGTGGAACTTTTGAGCAAGGGTTTGGACAAAGAGAGCTTGGTGAGGCTAGTGCATCTGTATCTACAGTTGTAAGCACTTTGTTTTTTTTTTATTAATATATATGTTCTTGGCCTGTTTCCTTCAAGTTTGTGTATATTTCATGAACTTGTTCCTTTTTATAAATCTATTTTGAAGCTAATCATGGTAGAATAGGAAGTATGTTTTGTCGTTGTTGTTCATTGGATTGCAGGACCTTCTGAAGAAATTGGAGATCAAGTTCAACCTAGTTTGAGAAAGGAAAAACTTAATTAAAGGTATTTATACTCCTTTCTTCTTCTTCCTTGACTAGTTTAGCTTCATTAGAAGGAATGTCAGTGTCCAACATTAGTACCTTTTTGTCTTGGTTATAGGGGTCTAGGATCCAAGAGGGAATTCACTTGTCCGCAGAGGGATTTTCCTGTAACATAAATTGGCGACTCCACTGGGGACCGAAGCTTTCAGTTTTGGTTTCCTTCCTTGTCTTGTTTTTGGCCTTTTCTCACCTTTAGATATTGTTCAAAGTATGTTTCTGGTTCTTAGATGTGTTGTTGGTTTTTGGATTCATCCCATACACACTGAATTTCAGATTTTTCTTGAGTTTTTTTTATTTCTGGGTAAGTTTCTCTTTTTCTCAGAGGCTAGCGCTCCCCTGCCTTTACATCCAGAGTGCTAGTGCTCCCATGCAGGATCCCACAGAGCATTGCAATTCTCTGGTGCCCTTGACATCGGAGTGTTGGTCTTTTTCTGCTGAAAAATATTTTGGGAATCTATCTCTGAGTGTAGTTTTTGCTGATTTATCTGCTCAGGACTGTTACTATCTCAGTGTGTCTTTGTTTTAACCTCCAACCATTTTGTTTTCTAATAATTTATGATGTTTTGTTTGGATTTTTGACATCTCTCTTCCTTGCTTTGAGTCACTCTTCTTCTTTGAGATTTGGAGTTGATCTACTGCTTTCTCATTTATCTGATTGTATGAAAGTTGTTGTAAGGAAATTCAAAGATATATGCACTGTTCCATTTGATATTTGAGGTCATTTTTCCCAAGCAATTCCTTTTTTTTTGAGTTTTTGGTTTTCTTTTTGCAAGTTTAGTTTCATTTTTTGGTTCTTACTTGATCATAGTGAGAGTGTGTTTTTGTTTATGTGAATCTTGTTTTCGATTGCTTAAATCTCATAGATCTTGAAATCTGATGGACATAGGAAGATTTACATCAAGTTGGTTATCATTCATATTTAAAACAAAAGGATATATTTTCACGATTGGTTTTTGGATATTAGAACCATTTTTTGAACATTTTAGCATTACATTGGATTCTTGATTGAGAACAATTGCATGAGGTTACTGCATCTTAGTGTTTGACAGTGAAAGGAAAATTCCTCCTCCTCCCCTTAAATAGACATTCATTGAAAGAATAGACTGCTTATCATTTCTTCTGCATTTTTTGGGAATTGAGTCATAATATCATCAATTTCACTCTCATACACCTCTAAGTAAAGAACAACACAAAATCAACTCTAATTAAAATTTATCTAGAACATTTTGTTTTTAGAATCCTCCACCAACATTAGACTAGGATTAGAGATTTGGATTAGGCTGTGAGTACAAATCTCCAAAGCATTCAAAAAAAACATTATCATCTTGTGATAGGGAGAGAAAATCCAATTTTCGTATAAGTTTTCTGGGATCCCCTTCTCACACAGGGGTTACGCACGAGGTCACGTTTGGGAGAGTTACAGAGATTATTCCTCCGTGGTTCAACTGTTCGTAGTAGTCGGATCGTATATTGGGGGTTCTTCTTGAGGTTTAGATGTCTTCATTTGGTTTCGATGCTTTGTGAATTCCGAATCCGTTCGGGGTCCTGTAGAGTTCTACCAGTCCACCTTTCCTCAGTTCTCTCGAAGAATTTTGGACTTGTTATCCTGCCCATACGTTTGGACTGGACTATTGACTATACCCGCCTAGGGGCCGAATGCGAATTGGTGTCCTTAGTAGACATAATATTTAGGGTATTTACATATGGTGATGGTGAAGGGAAGTCTTCGATGTACCTGGAACAGACGGTGGTGAAACTCACTCGGGCTCCTTGAAGGGTAAATCCACAATTACTGTATGGAATCTTGCACCAAGGTGTAAGTCCATTAAGCAGGTCACCATTGTAACTATTTTACCCGCTCATATCCTAGCCCCTTCTTGACGTGATCACGCGACTTTGGATTTCATCACCAACTAGTACGGTCATTGAGAGAAGGTTTTGTTTGCTTGGTTTGATTCCTATATTTTATTAGTGTATGCTGTTTCTTTTCTTTAGTCGGCCACAAATTTCTTTTTTCGTTCATTACTTATCTCAAGCAACATCAAACTTCTCTATTCATGTAGGATGCAAGGGTTACCCCTGGAATATCCGGAAGGTTACCTACCTTTGCTTCCCAACTCATCGGAAGGCCCTCTTAAGCCTCATAAGGAAATAACTTCTAAGGTTGGAAGCACACACTCTTTGGAGCAATTTTGAATTGTTTAAGACTCTTTAGAGACTTTTTGCCTCCCTGTCAATCCGACATTGAGTGTTTCACGAAATCCATGTATACCCCATGTGAACTCATTCCGAGATATTATTGTTGATACCGAGATACCCACTGGACCTAACGCAGGATCTGGAGTAGAGGATCCACTTTTCCAAAGTGAATCATTTAGGACCCTGGCTCATACGGTTGGAACCTATGGTTTTGGTTTTATCCCTTTGACAGTACGATATCTGTATGATAACCTAGGAGTGAGTCCCGATCGACCTATGGAATCATAAGTGCCTGAGATGTCTGTTAGTTACATGGTACCTTTAGACCACTTTATTGGTACGACCAATAATGTCATCACCATTGTAGACCAATTGCTAATTGGTTCTCACTCGAATCCTACTCTCTAGATGGTGCATTCTACTATCCCTGCCAGTAATGTGAAACCGCTCCAAGCTCCAATTGGAACATCACTTAGATCAAATCCATCACTTCCCCCTGGGTATAGAGCTCTGAATCCTTCCATTTATAGCACTGCCCAGGTTACATCCAAATTTTCTGGACTTTTTGTTCCTCCTAGATATAACACCACTACTGGTTTTATAAATACACCTTTATTTGGAGGATCTAGCCTTGGTGGCTCTAATCCAATTGGAGGCATCGGTCATTCGGTCACTTTTGGTTACAAGATTCCTATAGGAAATCAACCTCACACTGGGGGAAACCTCAATTTGGGGGTCAACCTCAAATTGGGGGGCAACCTAAGTATGGATTCCATAACCCATTGTATGGACAAAATGCACCTGCAACACAAAATCTACCTCGGAACCTTCATTTCCAAGGAAATCCACAATTATCTGGGGGACAACATCCTCAAGGACAACAAAAACCTTATCCTTGCCACGAGACTAATGTGTATCCTCCTCATGGACAAAATTTTTACCCTCATGGGAAACCAAATCCTTCGACTTATAATCCTCAGAACCCATCAGGTTATCCTCCACTTGTAAATGCTTCTCAACCATCATCGAATCCTATTTATCCTAGTCAATAACAACCATATATAGGAGGACCTACTGGATACAATTATCCATATAACCTAGCTTATGGTCCTACTGGTATCCCTATGCCACACCAGTATCACCCTCAGGTTAACCACCAATTACCTTTCCTTGCAACTATGGATCTGCCAGACTTGTCTCGGTTGACCAACGATCCTATACTACATTCTCCTTTTTGGCCAGTGATTCCTGCTAAATTACCTTTTGATATCCCAAAGTTTGATGGTAAACCTGGAGAAGACCCAAATAACCATGTAATGACTTTCCATTTATGGTGTTCATCAAACTCCTTAATGGATGTTTCTATACGTTTGCGTCTCTTCCAGCGTACTCTTACGCGTTCAACAACCAAGTGGTATATTGAACTTCCACGTGGTTCTTTCCAAGATTTCAACTCCCTCACCATGTCATTTCTCACGCACTTTCAACTACCCATTTGTCATGAGACAGGTACCAAACTCTTGACCTCCCTTCGTCAAACCAACTCTGTGCATATTTCTGATCACATTCACGAGTGGAGATGACGACGAAGGTTGATCAAAGCAATCATTCCTAACCAATTATTGGCAGAGTGGTTCACTAAATCACTTTTAACCCCGATTTCTTGTGACGTCGCTATGGCTGGTGTAGTCACTGAGGAATAAGCCATTGCTTGGGCTCAGTACTTAGATTCAGTTTATTCATAATCTGGTACTTTGTATGAGTTGATTTGAAACGCTACGTGTGCCACTACCGATCCATCGAAACCTTCATCCTCATCGCATGCATATGGCGTTATCAACACCGTTAAAACCCAATCTACTTCACAATCGAATGGATTGTAAATCGATTTGCTTCGGCACCCTCTCCTAGTTTGACCTCACTCTCCTCTACCTCCCTTCCAAATCAAGTCTCTAAGGTGAATGTAGTTCAATCTTCCCCTTCACATCAATCCGGAGGTAAGAAGAAGACAAAAAATAAACCCAAAAAGAATAATAATAATGAAAAACCCAAAACTCAAAATCTACCACCTGCTACTGAAAAGCAACCACATCGGAAACTGAAATTCCCATGTCTTATTTTTGGTGACGATCACTACGCTCGAGACTGTCCACATTGTGACGAAGTTGCCAAAATTTTCAAAGGGAATTCCCAACCTGCCGTGTTAACACAACCTTTTCCTCAGCAACAATCCATGGTTTCTCAAACCCCCTCTCTAAGGGGCAGTTCCAGCCACCCTCCTAACGATGAAGCCTCGACGAGTGCTCATATTTATATGTTCAATGGAATTTATTTGACCACCCACTCTACGACATACGACACTCCAGCTAAACCTGACAAAGAAAAGGTCACTAACGGTTCTTTACCAGATCCATCTCCTGCGTCCGTTAATGCTCCTTTTGTTAGTCCACCATCTAGGTCACTTCAGATAGAGAAGCTTGCTTTCGACTTGATATTACACCCTCCCAAGAGCACCATCCATAAATCTAATTTTAATCCTAGTTCACGTGCTACCCAAAACTAGAACATTGTTGAAGATTTGGCTCAAGCACCGTGTGCTATTTCTGCGTTGGAAGTTCTACAACACTGCCCCAGTCAACGTAGAATGATGTTGGCTACTATTGGTGCCTTTGATCCCGAGTCGTCCAACAATATCACGTTTAACCTAGATAATTTTAAGTCATGACTTTCTCCCCAACTTGATTTTCAAATTGATGTTGTTGTTCATAACCAACACATTCACTGCACTATCTTGGATGAGGGAGCCTCTACTCATGTCATGTCTTTAGCTTATTGGAAAGGATAAAAATCACCCACACTTAAAAAATCCCCTACGATGTTACATGCATTCGATGGGCGAGATTTTCATCCTCACAGACTCTTGCAGTCCTTAGCCATTTAGTTGGGCAGCAAAACCATCTCTGTTGACGTCGAGGTGGTCAATGCTCTCCTCGATTACAACTTGTTACTAGGAAGAAGTTGGTTTTTTTCCATGAATGCCATCACTTCATGGTGTTTCGATGTGTACAATTTCCTCATCAAGGTAAGATTGTCACTATCGATCAGTTAGATTTCTGAACACCCGATGCTCGCGCTCCCACTACCAACAATATTCCTTTCTTGGGAGATCACAAGATCACGTATGAAAGTGTTGGTGTAGGTCTGTTAAAAGAATCTTCACTTATGGGTACTTTCCCTGCACCACTTCCTCCTACCACACATCATATTGCCAAAATCAATATGATTTTGACGATGACTTATCATTCTGTGGCATCATCTAATCCTTGGATTGTACCTAGTACTTTAGAGTTCGATGCACTAGTAGGTGACACCATGCCACTTAGTCCAGTTGAGGCTTCATACACTGCTATTCAATCGACCTCTCCCTCCTCATATGACCAACATCTATTGGCACTCGACACCTACTCAATGCCATCGTGGTTGAATTCATTGTCTTCTGATTTTGACTATATTTCTCATATTTTTCCTTCAGACGAATCCATTATGGAAATGATTAGCATTGATGAAGTACCTTGAGATGATAACCATCATCGATCTTCTTTTCTTCCACCTCTCAAAGAAATTCAAGAAGATATACACTCT
>ML781758.1:369921-401770 GCA_009831015.1 Picea engelmannii | reverse complement strand
TACTTACTCAGGATACCATTTCTAAGGGGAATTTGGGAAACATTTATTCTATGGTCATTATTGATATTTCGATCAAAGAAGGTATCATGGAAAATATTAATCTCGGGGCTAATTGTTCGCCCGAGGAAGTGGTTTCTTACACCGCTTTATTTAAATAATTCTGTGACGTCTTCACTTGGAGCTATGAGGAAATGCCAGGGATTGATCCTTCGATCATTGTGCATGAGATTAAAACTTACCCAGGTGTTAAACCTATTCAAAAAAAACTCCGCTCGGTACATCCCAAGAAAACCATGGCCATAAAGACAGAAGTTGAGAAACTATTGAAATCTGGCTTCATCTATCCTGTCCCCTTGATGAAATGGGTTTCTAACATTGTTCCAGTTGCTAAGAAACAAGGGACCATTCATGTATGCATTGATTATAGGGATCTTAACAAGGCTTGTCCAAAAGACAACTACCCCACACCCTTTATCGACCAAATCATTGATAATTGTGTTGGCAACATGATTTTCTCTTTCATGGATGGATTCTCAGGATACAACCAGATTGACAATTTACCCGCTAATCAACACAAGACAACCTTCATCTTCCTGTGGGGAAATTTTGCCTATCGAAAACTGCCATTTGTTCTCAAAAATGCTGGTGCTACATTCCAATGGGCTATGTCATATGCTTTCCATGATATCAAACATATTGCATAACTTTACCTCGATGATTTACCTCCCTAGTCATCCAGTCGATCAGACCATATTGGTCATCTACGGGCTATTTTTCTTCAATGTCAGTTCTACCGTATTCGTTTGAACCCACATAAGTGTATCTTTTCTATCGAATCAGGTCGAATCCTCACTTTCGCTGTCTCCAAAGATGGGATTTGGGTGGATCCCTTAAAAATTAAAGATATCCTTTCTTTACCTCCACATAATAATTTGACCCAGCTACAAAGTTTGCGGGGGAAAGAAAACTTTCTTCGCTGTTTCATATGTAACTATGCTAATATTACAAAAGGATTCATGCGATTGTTGTAGAAAGACACTCCTTTCATCTGGGATGAAACTACTCAACAATCTTTTGATACTCTAAAGAATTCATTAACCAATACGCCTTTGTTACATCCTCCAAATTATACGCAGGACTATATCCTTTACTTAACGGCCTCTACTTCCACTATTTCTATGGTGTTAGTTCAAGAGGACCCTAATGGTAATGAACATGTGATATACTATTTGAGCAAAAGTCTATTTGGTCTAGAGCTCCGATATTCACATGTTGAGAAGTTGGCTCTCGCAACTGTCATTGTTGTCCATAGGTTTCACCATTACATATTTCTACACACTACCACAGTTATCACGGACTCTAACCCCATGTATCATATTCTGACACATCAAGTCCTTGGGGGAAAACATTCGAAGTGGATTGTTATTCTTCAAGAATTCGATCTCGAGTTTTCCAAGTCCAAAGCCAAAAAATCCTTGGTGTTTGTTGAACTTATCTGTGACCTTCCCCATGCTGATGAAGATACTGAGCCCATGGATTCTCTCCTCGATGAATCGTTGTTCCTCATTAGCATGTTCGATCCTTGGTATGGAGATATCCTTCTTTATCTTCAAACCCAACGTTTTCAACCCGATATCTCCCGTGAAGAATGTCGTCGTATTCTTCATCACTCTAAACATTACCTTATCATCGGTGACACTTTGTATCTCCGTGGTATTGACACTATCCTATGATGCTATTTAACTCATGAAGAGACTGAACATGCCCTTAATGACTGCCACCTTGGAGCATGTGGCGGTCATCTTTCTGGGATGGCTATAACTCAGAAAATTTTACGTGCCGGTTACTTTTGGCTCTTTATCTTCAAAGATTGTATTGAGGCTATCAAAAAATGCCCACCCTACCAAGTTTTTCATAAAAATGCATGAACCCACCCAGCTCTGCTACATCTTGTTGTCACCATCGACCCCTTTGCAAAATGGGGCATTGATTTCATGTAGTGTAAGCCTACCTCAGCCGGGGGGCACGGTTATATCATCATTGCCGTTGATTACTTCACAAAATGGGTTGAGGCTATGCCTACCTTTTTGAATGATGGTTGTACTGAAGCTCTCTTCTTTTTCAACCACATCATCACTCGCTTTGGTGTTCCACAAGCCATTGTCACTAATCACAGTTCACATTTTCAAAGCCAGATGATGAGTGAGTTAAATGACAAGTTGGGTTTTCGTCATGATAACTCATCCCCTTACTATCCTCAAGCAAACAGACAAGTTGATGCTCTCAACAAAGTCCTTAAAACCATGATTAAATGTATGGTAGGGGTAAACAAGACATCTTGGCATATACAACTTTCATATGCTCTCTAGGCTTACCGCACTTAAGTGAAAACCGCTATTGGATTCACTCCTTTCCAGTTAGTATATGGCATAGAAGCTGTTTTACCAATCGAGTGAGAAATTCCCTCGTTGAAACTCAAAGTAGAAATCCTGCCTCACACTTCTGCTGAAGAAGAACGCTTCCTACATCTGACTAGGTTGGATGAAACATGTTTTGATGCTGCTCTCATTAATGAGACGTATCGAAAGTGAATAAAGAATCAATACGACAAATGTGTCCATCCTTGTACTTTTGTAGAAGAAGACCTAGTCCTCGTTTATGACCAAGCTCATGATAAGTTAGGGACAGGAAATTTAGAAACTTTGTGGCATGGTCCTTACATCGTGAAATGTGTTTTACATAGAGGTGCCTACGAGCTAGTTGACTACGATGAAATCTCCTTGGGTGAGCCCCGAAATGGGATTTACCTTAAGAAGTACTATGCATAGAACATCTAGCATGCGTTCTTTGTACACTATTGTATTTTAGTTTTGGTGTGTCTTTTTTCTCTTGCATGTATGAGTTTTGTCTTAGCCCCTTATACTTTGTCTTGTGATTGCATATAGACCATACAAAAACATCAAGAAGATCCTAATCCTCCTGCATCACGTTGTTCTCTGAGTAGCACACTACTGCACGGGCTACTCCTCTCAGTAGGAAGTTCAGGCTCCCGGGGACTCCCACAATATGTCTTTGTAGATGAAAGGGTACATCTCACCTCCTAAGAGTAGGGACACCCATCATGAGACCATGGAGGTTTCTCTCAACCTCCCGGAGACCCCCTGCCACTACCTCATGATCTACTTCTATTTGAGCATCTCCACGACACCCCAGTGCCAAAATATCTGTCGGACGTGTTTTTACTCTGTCTGCACAATGAAACAATACATCTGTTAAAACATCTTCTAAGTACACATAAAAATAATATAAACTATAAAATAATAAAAAAAACACTAGACAATTTTTTTTGGTTTCTTACCTGACGCGTCCTAGTCCATTCCATCTGGAAGAACCAGGTCCATGCTACCCCGGAAATCCACTCTGGAATATGGGAAGTCCTCTATGATGATCAATTGGTGTCTTAGATAAGAAAAGAAGTCACTTATAAATCTGAACTCTGACTCCATCCCCAGCCTCGGAGACAAACTCGTCCAATGCTCCATGCGTGGTTCACCCACCGGTCATACTGCTAGTGCAATCTGTGTTTTGATCTATGGAATACACTATAGGAAGAACGAAAATAGGAACGAACCGTATCCAAACTGCTTCTGCTACCCCATCTTTCATCTCAAAATATGCTCCTTCACATTTTGAAGGAATGCTGCGCTCCAGTTAAACAAAGTTTGCATCTCATGATGGAAAACAAAATATATCAAAGAGGTAGATCCCTAACATCTTTTATCGCAATCCTACCTCCCACCAATCTTGATCCTGGAATGCAATGATTTGCCAGATATTCTTCTATAGGCATTAGAAGTGCCCTCTGTCTAGATAAGATAATAGGGGCCCCTCTCTTTGAGAGGATGGTTAGGAAATAAACATCCTTTAACTCAATGGTAAGCAACTATGTCCCAATTTGGAATCCCTGTTCTGGAGTGTTCCATGACTCGATCATGTACTCAAGAAGGAGAACTTCCTTCTTCATCTTCTGCATCTTAAAAAACTTGAGGAGACCACAATTCCTCAATGCAGCCCTTGATCGGGGGTTTTGCAAAGCAACCACATTATTGAGCTCATTCTCACGCTCTTTCCACTCAATCATGACTTTTTTCCAAGTATAACCTGCAACCATCATCAACAAAAGGCCATTAGTCATGTTACATTAACAAATTTTTGGGTAAATTAAAATTTAAAATCACTTTGTTTTTGTTTGTCATGCTAATGCCCCCTTTATTATTTGATCAGAACACTAGCGCCCCACCAACAGGCTCACCAGAGAGTTGAAATTTTGAATAGCGCTCCCCGTAGCCCTTTAGGGGGGTGCCAATCCTCTTTGGCGATTGGGGCCCTCCAGGGCATCAAATTTAAAGCAAGCAATTACCCAAAAAATAAATTTTAAACCATGCAAAATGTTTGGAAGGGGTCGAGGACCAACCTGATATAGATAGAAGAAGAAATGGATGACTGTAGCTCCGACACCGATGACTCCAAGAATCACCCTCCAAAGTCAATTTCTCCACTACTAGAAGATTTGGCACAAACGAATTGGTAACATACATTTTTTACCATATATAACTATTATAGATTTCATTTTTTGCTAAAACCATAGTTATTTTGTGTTTTGAAAATCATTTTGGAGATATTATTAATACCTGGGTATGCAATTTTATTATTATTGGCAGGTTTCAAAGCGATTTTGCTCGATTTTTGTCTTGTCGCATTAATGAGCATGGTCTTAGTTCCTTCTCACGTTTGAAAAA
The DNA here is from genome assembly GCA_009831015.1 of Picea engelmannii. NCBI lineage: Eukaryota > Viridiplantae > Streptophyta > Pinopsida > Pinales > Pinaceae > Picea > Picea engelmannii. The sequence goes on along the minus strand of ML781758.1, from coordinate 396,971 downwards.
ACATGAGAATGCAACCAAGTAAACTTTTATCTCTTTTTCGAACTCGCATGGATACACGAAAAAGGAACCCCCTGGAGTAATCTTTGAGCTCTTTTTCAGACCCTCTAAACATGAAAATATTGTCGAGTGATCTTGCTTCCTTTCCCACTCATTAAAAGGTTTGAAAGGGCGTCTTTCGAGTGATAATTTATCTCTTTTTCGGCCTCACGAGACTAACATTATGAAAAAGGAAAACCCTGGAGTCATCTTTAAGTTCTTTTCAAACTCTCTAAACATGAAAAATCACCAAGTTTACCTTCTCTAGACTCGTTAAAAAAATCATACATTGAAGGGCCCATATGGGACCGAACTCTTACTTCTTCCAGTTCGTTAAACAAAGGAAGAGGGACTTACTGAAGGTGAGTTATATCGAGCATGTGTTATCCTCCTCGAGCTCATTAAATTAAAAAGAGGTACTCGTCTACCTGGATGGGGGAAAATTTTGAAGGAAGCAACCCAAGCATTTTTTGAAAACATCACAAGTCACTCTTACACTGCCCTTGAACACGACACTTTGTCTTTGCATACATTTTAATCTGCAAAACCTTTTCATTGAACAAATATTATGAGTTTCTTTACTCCTTTGGGTCACCCGATGAAAGTCACAATATCCACTGCATCATCATGTTTTGGTCCAGGTCATGTTTCTACTGTTGTGCCTCAGTGTTCAAGGGAAGTATCTGCCTCGAGAGTCAACCATCACAAATTTCTTGTTTCAACACCCGTGTCAGTCCGTTCTCATCTGATTCATCACCTTATATCTCTATGTCAGTTTCGTGTCATTGATGGGGGATACATCAAGGCCCTCCTTCGACGAGTCTTTTCCTGTCGACTTCAACACATTATCTGAGAGCTAGACCTAGAAACCAGTTAGTAACTTGGACTTGCATGCCTCAATGGAAGGCCTCCTCGCTTCCGAAAGTAGGTTTACATCATTGACCTCTGATCGGATGATTCCTCGAATGTTCAACTTCAACTCATTTATTAACATTTGCTGGAATGTACTAGGGTACCTTGGGAATCATTGACATCAATGGTGATTTCCCTCGCACTTGTTAACGATTTACCTCATTGACCAGTAATCAAGTGGTTTCTACCATGTTCGACATCAAGACATCTATTCACATGGTTAGATTCATACTGCATTGAGATCGGTAAGAAGACCCTGGGTTGAGTGATCACTCTGATATATACTTTGCTCAGGTTGTGACAAAGTTTCTCTTGAGAATATTGATACATATATTGTCACATAGATCGTATTGGTTCGTGGCTATGTCTTGTCATCTCGTAGCTCCGCTATGTATTTTTTGTGGCTACGACTAGTTCATGTCATGGAAGTATATATGCACATTGTATCTTTGGTGGCTATACCCTTTTATTAATATAATTATGGATCTGCAGTGTATCTTATGGTGGCCATACCTTGAAAGTATTTATCACTCAAGCATAGGTATGCCTGCCTTGGGTTTGAAACATATCATAAAATTTGTCTGATGGTTATATGCAACTTCTACCAGGTTCTCCGAGTCCATGCCCTTGCTTGAAAAAGTATACAAAGTACTTCAGTCATCAGTTTTCATCTTCTAACTTCGCACTTTGGGGGGAAATCTGTTACACATCAAAATTACTCACTTCAATGATGACCTATTGTCGTCATTACAAGTGTCACACTTTGGCCACAAATTTCGCAAACATCACAAGTGTCGCAAGTGTCAAAAATATCATATTGTCATCTTGCCTATGTCGTATCTTGAACGACATCAATCACATGAACACTTGAGACATCCTCAGATACTGGTTAAAAGAAGGATATGTCATTTGATGAAGAGTACAAAGATTTTTCCTTGAGAAAGACCACTTGCAAATCATTTTTGAAGGGCAACGCTTACCTAACCACTAGTAGGGAGTTCTAGCACTCCTTTCCTTCCTTTGGGGTAGCGTTGCAATGCTCTGTTCACCATTCTATGGGAGCGTTGTGCTGTTGAGGAAATCAGGGGAAGATCCCACTTATCTCTTAAGTCAGTTTGATTCAAATTTGAGGTCAACGCTGGTTCTTAGGGAGGATCCACAACTGATGGAGAAATATCCTCAACCTATCCAAATAATATCTAAGATGGTTAGGCCTCTCAAAGCCTATATAAGGAGGCCTCCTCATGGTGAAAGGGGGAGACTTTTAAGGCATCAAACTTATGATCTCATAAGGGAGAATAATCAGTGAAAGTATAGTCATTCTGATCGTGGAACTTTTGAGCAAGGGTTTTGACAAAGAGAGCTTGGTGAGGCTGTTGCATCTGCATCTACAGTTGTAAGCACTTTGCTTTGTTTTTATTAATATATATGTGCTTGGCCTGTTTCCTTCAAGTTTGTGTATATTTCATGAACTTGTTCCTTTTGATAGATATATTTTGAAGCTAATCGTGGTAGAATAGGAAGTATGTTTTTTCGTTTCTATTCATTGGATTCCAGGACCTTCTAAAGAACTTAGAGATCAAGATCAACCTGGATCAAGCAAGGACAAACTTCATTAAAGGTATTTATACTCCTTTCTTCTTCTTCCTTAACTAGTTTAGCTTCATTAGAAGGAATGTCAGTGTCCAACATTAGCACCTTTCTGTCTTGGTTATAGGGGTCTAGGATTCAGGAGGGAATTCACCTGTCCGCAGAGGGATTTTCCTATAATAGTAGTTCAGTCTGAACATATCAACACAAGATAATAAAATAGTTAGCATCACATTTCAGTCAACAGAAATAAAAGTTGAGTTAAATAAATGGATAAATATGTTTGCATGTAGTCTTACCATTTCAGGTGAGGTACAAGTATCTTATGAGGAAAATAGTTGCTGCCCAAACAATTTATAACTTGCAGGTTTATCTTCAATAGGCAGTGCTTTAGTTGGTTTTTGGGGTCTTTTGGAAATGAAAATTATTTCAGCACCACATTCTAGTGATGCCAATGGAGCTTCTTTGATTTTCTTATTTCGGTCAGATTTAACATTAAATGGCTTCTGAGCACCGACTAGTCCATTATTTTTGAGATGTCCCTTCTTGTTAGCTGGTTCAAGAACATGTGTTTCCAATGACCTATGAGGCACTGTGAAAGCTGCCATTGTCCTCATAGCTAAAGGCTATAATCCAGTCTGAACATATCAACATAAGAGACTAGACAAGTCAACATCCTATTCCAGTTAATAGAATTAAAGGATGTGTTGAATCCCTACCAGATGTGTTAAAAGTTGGCACCCTACTAGATTATAATAAGATTAAATTTTAAATTCAGTGCACCGAGCTATTTTTCTACAATAAACAACTATATTCCTTTTTTGGATATCCCCTAAATTTGCAAAAAATGGCAGTTTTAGTGTTTGATTTCACAAAAACTGTGGTGAGTTACTTTATATATTTCTCAAGTAGGTGTAAGGATATGAAGGGATTGGGTTCAAAATGTAGAAGAAAAATGTGAAAGGGAACCTTTCATACTCTATGATTCATTGACAGATCCATATATTACTCTTGTTGGTGATTATATTTTTGTTCTAATGACAAAAACTTAGAAGTCTATTGATTGTTGTGAATAAATATATTTGACTAATTAGAAAATGCTCATATTAGAGGGAGAATAAACCCAAGTGGGATACATGTCATTTATTCATTTAGATTGTCTATTGTTATACGATTAGTTCTTATATTCTAATCATTGTTTTTTAATCTATATTGTCTTCAGATGAAAACATAAAAGCTTAGCTGAATTTAAAATATTCTACAAGATGTCTAATAGCTTTGAGGTATGCCTCAATATTTAAAAAGTTGTCTTTTCCTTAGAAGATCTCTGAAATTGTTTCTTTTGCAAGTTGATTTTCTCATTGTGGGATTTTATAGTATGTTTTGATTTTCATAATATTGGTTGTTTGCAGGACTCTTCAGTAGATGCAAATGGTGTAAGAAACTATCACCATGTTACCCGCATAAATTTAAGTCAAGATATGGCACCGATCCATAAACAAAATCAGAAATTGGTTCCTAACATTGACTACAGTGCATTAAGGGAATCTGGAGCTAAAAATTTAGATCTTTGGGTGAAAGGAGAACTTTATCCAGTTGACCCTGTGTCCAAATCTCATCTCGATTTCAAAACAATAACAGGACTATGCCGATTTGTATTCCATGGAAACAATGGTCTTCTAGGATACTGTAAAAATTTGGATGGTAACCAGATTTCTCTTGAACAAAAAATCCAAGATCTTAGTGTCAAATTAAATCATCTCCATCACTCAAATATGGTTCAGTATCATGAAATCATAATATTGAACCAAATAATAGAAATTTTGAATCAAAGACATGTGGATGAACTGCTTCAAGTGAAATCTAGCTCAACAAAAGAAATTGAAATGTTGAAAAATGATATCTATCGTCTCCAAAAGAGACTCTCTTTAATAAAGGAAACTCCAGTGGGGTTGAGGAATATATAAAAAGAGTTTAAACCATTATCATGTATGGTAAACAGGGGAGGTGCCTATAAAAAAAGGGTGTTTGGGGTGAAGTCCATATTAGATTCAAGTTGTACTGATATTGTGGATTTGTACAAAACTATGTTCAAGAAAAGTGACATTAAATCAATGCTCAAACAACTAGAATTTGATGCTTTGAGGAAATAAGTAGTTAACCAATTCATTGAAAACTTAACAATTGATGTAAAGGATGTTCACGGAGTTTGTGATGATAGAGGGATCAGTAGGGAAGCATATGCAAGTCTTTTTAAAGTTCTGAGAGTGGGAATGTTGAATGTCGGAATTAAGAAGATTTTGGTTCCTCGCCCTTTTCGTGTGAAAAAAGAGCGTGGACTACGAAACAAAAAAATTGTTGATTATTTGGGAGATGCATATCAATTAGAAGCAATGCATGAAGTTGCAATTAAGAATAAAAATAAAGTATCAAGTGAAATTATTCCATTAATGAGAAAAAATAACTTATGGTATGAACTAGAGTGAGTATTACATTTTATGGTGAGGTACTATGCCATCTCTATTGAGGAGGCATGTGGGAAATTGATTGTTGTCCTAAAATTGGATGAGATGGAGTTAGTCAACAATGAAAAATATGAAAGAGTTTCAATCACATTAATGAATCATGCATTATATCCAAACCTTTATAAGACAAGTGATAAATATTTTCAAGTTCAATCTGAAGATCACCTTTTTTGGTTGGGAATTTTTCGTGTCAACAAGGAGTCCCATGAGTCCTTGAAATTTGTTTTCAGAAAAACATCTTTACCATCAATTATGTCCTCATATGATGCAGGGGAAAATTTATATGTGGAAGGATATGGTTCATATTTTGTGGAATGGCACCTTGCAATTGATTTAAAAACTCTCAAGTGTATGTACAACATCTATCATGGTGCAAATGCAATGCATAGTTGCTTATATTGCATGAAGAAAAAACAAAAAGATCGAAGTTGGAATGGTGGTATTTTGAGCTGTCATCAAAACCTTCCTCCCAACCGTGATCAAATTGATCCAAATCTAGATGAAGTGCTTCCTATACCATTTATTAGGGTTCACATGTGCACTTTGCATGCATTTGTTAGAATTGTTGATAAGATGGTGTATTTATCTATTTTGTTTGCATGGAACAAAACCCCACAGGCTGAAAGTAAAAAGTCAATTGAGGAAATTGAACTCGTTCTTTCAAAAGCAGGTTTGCATGGTGGACATGTTAAAATTGAAAAATATATTAAGAGGTCAGGTACACGAGGAAATCTTCCAGTAAATCCATCAATGTCAGGTTTCAAGGCACACCGTTTTCTTGAAAACAAATGTGGACATGAATGTTGGGGATTGTATGAAGAATTAATTGATGTAGAAGATGATAGCACTAGTGAAGGGCATGAATCAACTAGAAAGAAGAAATGTACTTGGAGGTCACTTTCATCTTTTTTTCTACTGATGGATAAGGAAAAATTCATGGAAGGTGATGCAATAACCTTTCAAGAAGCTATTACATACTTCATAAGAGCAATGATAGAAGTCTGGGGAGACAACCATGTGACATATTATATGGTATGCATATTAATTTTTATCCCACTAGTACTTTGCTTTGTACATTTCTTTACTTTACATAATTTATTGTAAATTAACTTCATTTCGTACGTTTGTTTGGTATTCTAAGATAGATTGATGCCAATGTTTGTAGCATCAATTATTTTCACACAGACCATGGTTTTCAACAAAATATGGAAGCTTGGCCATTTGGGGTACATAGGGTATGGAAAAATACATAAGCTAGCTCGTACCATTTACCATAGATGCACACAGAAAGGAGGGGGTTCCAATCATTCAGGTGTTCTTGTGAAAATGGGTCAAGCATTTTATAGGCATAAAATAGATGGATTTAAGAAGAAAAACCACCTTCCAGAAACAACTGAGCTTAGTATAGTGATAACAAAAGAAGAGAAAAATAGAAAACATAAGATATATGATGTTTCTGAATGTGGAGTTGGGACAAGTGCTAGGTATGCAATCTGTATGTTAACTTTTCTACCCTCTTAATTTAATAATTTATTGTTTTTAAAGTCTCATTATCATATTTGTTTTTGTAGATGTGACCCTCTATCAATGGGACCTTCCACAAGACATTCAAGTTTCCTATAAGTGTATTCTCTTCCAAATAATTTTGTAAGTTGTTAAGTTTATCAACTTTATGAAGCTTATATTTTGTGTGTCAAATAATTACTTAAGGCTAGCTAGAAAAATATTCTTTTTGGTATCAAAACTAACCCAACTCTTGTACATGTCAGTAGGTAAAACATGGACATTTGAACCCCATAATTCCATAAATCCATCTTCCAAATTCTTTAGGATTCATTATGTCCAAAAATTCATCTTTTCCCATATCTTAATTGGTTGTAAATGCATCAAATCTGCAAAGACTTGGACCTACGTTCAGTTGTTTGGGTTTATGTAATTCTAATGTTGCACTTTATGGTTATATTCAATTATGATATTGCATGGCCATATTGTAGTGTTTATTAGGTTGTGACCTGCATGTCATTTTGTAAACAAAGATACTTGTATTACTGGAATAAAATTGATTTGTGTTCCCTTCATAGATAAGCAATTCTAATTTTGTTATTGGAAAATGAACGTTGTCTATATTTTGTAACTCCATTGTAACAGAAGTAGAATTGTATAATCCAGTCACATCTAGAATTGTATTGGGTTCAATTTTTTTGGTTTTGTTGTCTCGTTTTTTGTTTCTTTTTTGTTTTGTTTTCACAATTAATAATTTAAGTCACATTACATTTTAATATGCTTCCACACATATCAACGTGATTGGGCAATGTGACTTGTTAAGAAAGTACCAATGATGGTAGCTACTTGGTTTATTTGTGTATCTTATTCATTATAGCCATCTCCATCAAAATTTGAAGGAATCCAACAATGACCATGACAAAAACATAGAAAATTCTTACAAAAAAATCCAACAAACAGAATAAGGGACAATACATGCCAAAAAGCAAAGCAAAATGATGGAGGTCAAATACAGGACCTCAAAAGGATGATTTTTTGGGTACATTTTCCTTCATAGAAATTCAACATCTAGCTGTCTGGCCCTTGTAGTCATGAGCAGGAAACAACAATGTGTCCTTTGGCAATCTGAAAATTTGACACAGGAAGAAAGATCATGCTATGGGCAATGAAAGATGCAAACTATAATTACCATATCTACATACCAACTTCCTTTGCAGTTTGTAATTACCAAGTTCCATGCAAATTGATTTTAATATATGTGAGTGTAGAGATTTGTAAATTCGTTCTGCACTTCCTCCCTACAAGCATGCCAAAACTTATGGATATTAAAGAAATCAAATAAGACAAAATTATGGAAAAACTGACAGTCCGCATGGATTTTCTTTTTCTTGAATGAATTGAAAAGTTTCCAACCTAAAATGTAATGACTTTGAAGGTAATACATAACAGATTGATCATTCTTCTCACTACCAAGATTGAGATACTATTATCTTTACAAGGTCATTCAATACAACCCATTATAATCCATGATTATCAATGCATGCTACATTTTTAAGGGGAGCCATTCCTTTTTTTGCAAGTAGAGAAACTAAATACAATATTGTACTTCATATAAGGTATTTGACAGTCTACCCAACTTAAGAGACTACAGAACGAACTTAAGTACATTATCCTCAAGTTAGCACTTTGGAGTACAACTTTCCACATAATATCAAAAATAGAGTTTAAAAGGCAGTTCCTTTCAAAAATCACTTCAAACTTCGATACAATTTCTAATTGGTTTCCAGACACAACGACCAGGGATGTCAATCTCTATTACCAAGTGCATTAGGGGCATATGCAATGCTGACACTACAAAATATTTTGTGACCCTTTGCCATGAAAATAGCATTGAAACATTCTTACACAAGATTCCATTGTCTTCAAAGTTCAGAGAAGCCAGACTATCAACAACATCTAAATGAGATCTTTGAATCGAGAATAATTAGAGAGATAATGTTATGATTTTTTTTTAATGAAATAAAGCTATTTCACTCCAAGTAGTGTTGCATAAGGGCCTCTCTTTCAGGTACTTGTATTTTCATGATCCAAACTATAAAAAGAAATAGTTCAGTATATATTCAAAAAGGTAAAATATGATAGTTGTATACTAGAAATTAAATGAAGATCATCCAGAGTACAAGTTGAATTTGTGTACAAAATATAGCCAAACTGAAACATGTCATATGACCCACTCATATGCAAATGGCAAATGTATAATGAGGCTTTTCATTGATCCACAACTCTAAACTAAAGTTTTTTGAATTATCACCTACTATCTAAACCTCGGCTATGGCTACAATGGGTTCAATAAACTTAGAACCTCTATTCTTGGGTTTACAAACATAATAGAGGGTACTACAACCTGTGCCAATTTTTCAAGTTTGGCTCTCAGTTTGGTAACAAGTTCTTGGGACAAACTTTGATTCTACATACAGACCTAAAACAAACATGGGTTCATTAAATTTCTTTGGGATATCCCTAGAGAACCCACCTAAACATAACCAGAAGGTGAAAAGAGAAGTAAATATGTATTGAAAAAAAATGCTAAACTAATAGACTTTAACCCTCACCTTAACACATAAGCCAGGTTCTCCACTTGCTGTTTTTTCAAAGTTTTTACATTTTTTTAACTTTTAAAATTGCTTTTCCTTTTCATTGAAGGAAATCTTCATTCATATAACATAAATTAAATTTATAAATTTAATTCTACAAGGTTCCAAGTTCTACTTATGTTGTTTCTCAATGTTCATATTTTTTCCTAACTTCAGAATCACTATAGTTGAATTGTGTTTTAAACTCCAAAATCTCAACACTGCAAAGTTGAGACCCCTAATATAGATTTCTGTTCATGGGAGGAAATATGCATAAGTTTAAACACATATTTGACATATAGTGAACCTATAAATATTGAGAAGCAAGTGCATATCAATATGGTCCATAAGGAAATAAGGTTCGAGGGAAACAATTACCCTCCTATCTCTAGATATTGCTAGAAGAGCAGAATGCCAAAACACCAAATGGGAGAAAAATGTAGAGATCATGAAGAGAGTTTCCATGTAAGAAAAAAATTAAGCGGGAGGTAAAATTTGAATTTTGCAAGGCAAGATCATTACACTTCTTGTGCAATAAATCAAAAACTAATACACATATTCTCGAATCATACAACTTAACCATGTTGAGAAGTTTATAAATAAGATAGATATGTATTTTGTACTTGCATTGAAATATGGAACAAGAATCGATGTATGAAAAAAAAGAACTATGTTGTGCATGCAAGAAAATGTAAATTCTAGTGGAAACTTCTAGCTACGCAACAACTTGTATTTCCATGTAAATTTGTGTGTACTGGAAAGGGAAAATGCAACAATCTAATCTAGGAATACCTTATCCCAATTCAAGAGGTCAATTTGAGATACATAAGGTTCTTGTAGTTTTGTAGAAACACTTCTATTGGTCTCACCCTTATGAAAACATGGATAAATACATGAAGGCCTTTGTTTCTTGCACAATAAAAAACTGGCCAATAGCTCAACTAACTCAATTTGACTTTGACAAGCATTAAATACCACCAAATCCACATGGAAAAAATCAATTTAACCCCATGACAATTAATTACATCATATAAATTCACTATAAGTTGAATTACATCATTGGTAATCAAATTTGACCAAGCAAATTAAAAAACTGTCATATTTCCCAGAAACACAACATCAATAAAAAACACAACGCCAACCTTGGAGAGGACTTTTGAAAGCCTTCCACTACTCCAAATCCAACTTTGAAAGGCTCAATGGAAACCTAAGGGTATCTAGTTGTCATTAGACACCTAAAGAAAATCAAATGGACACCTTTTGATAGAGAAAAATATGTTTTCCCAAAGTTACTCCCAGAAGCGCAACGAAGGTCTTGAAAAAATGGCAGAGACCTATTTTTTATCATGTTTTTTGGATTTTTCTTCAACACTGTGATATGAAATTTCCAACAGAGTATATATATGTGAATTAAAGGTCAATAACTATCCAATAATGTAACGTTTTCATCATTTATATCCTCTGAAAGAAAGCGCAGCATGGCCACGTTGCGCTTCTGTACATCAAAACTATCAAAATACCAAAAATTTCAAAAATTTGCCAAAATTGTCAAAATTCCTTGAAATTTGTTTCTGGGAGTCCTTGTGTGATGGGTTTACACAATAAATGATGAATCATCCAAGATATCAATGCCGCTATCTCTCCTCTTTAGCTTCTTTAGGGCTTTCCTTAGCCTCTTTTTCATGTTTTTGAGCCTAATTTTGAAAATCAGGTTCCTGGTGAAATAGTGTCTCACCATGTTTCTTTGAAGTTTGGTGTCTCTGTTGGCCCTCTTCAATAGCTTCTCCAAGTATTGGTTTACTCTACCAAGCCAATAATACTTGTTCTTCTCAATCTCAACACCTATAGAGTGAACATGGTTTTTCTTTACTGGCTCCTTTCCTTCCACTTGCTCTTCTAGACCATTCAATGTTTTACCTTTGTCTTTTTCCTTGTTGGATGATGGATGAATTGGTGAGGTATTTTGATGCATTGCATTCAGATTCAAAAGTCTGTTATCTTGTTTTAGTAATGCCACCATGTGATTTTCCTTTTCAAGATCATCCTTTACTTCTTGTATTTGTGCTTGTTTCTCTTTGATAATTTCCTCATTTGATTTGTCTACATGGCCAAACATCTCTTGCTCATGAGGCATATCCTCCTCAAAATGATGCAATGGGGAGTCATCTGCATGCCTAGGTGACTGCTCCAATTCTCCCTGAACTTGTTCCACCATATTGTCCTCAGGAATTTTCCTAGTTTGTGCCCTATTCAACATTCTGGGTGTAGACATCTTCTTGGTGCTCTCAGGGGAAAAAACCATTTTTTTCCCTTTCTGGTAAGTCTGTGTAATCTTTGCCACATGTGTCTTTATAGTTGACAACCTGTTGGATGAGACAACCTACTGTGGCCTTGGTGGTGCTAATGAAGTGTTTTGACTGCTGGGTTGACTAGTAGCAGGTAGAAGAGAAACTGAACGGATGAAATCCTCCCAAGGCATGTTGATTTCTGAAATTTTTTGGATGACCATGACCTTTACCAAACCATGATGAAACAATTTTTTTTGTGATCTTTCCCTTTTCTTTGTACCTTTTCTATCATTTTGACCAGGATTCTAAATAAGTAATGAGGAAAGTTAAGTGGCTTGATGGTAGTGAAATGCATCAACAACCTTATGTGATACTGGTACAATCTTGAAAATCTCCCTTCGCAGGTAAATTATTTCATGATCATATTCATCAATGGGGCGTATCTATCTTGCAACTATCTGAAAGGAGAAATATGAGTTGGAGTATCTTTATAGTGTGGTTTCAGGAAAACCTTGTAATTTTCAATGTCCAAATCCATTCCTTTAAAACATATTTCTCCATGATTGGGAATACCTGTAGCTGTGGCAATGACATCTATGGAAATAGTGAAGTCTACCCCTGCAATTGTGGTCTTATCCTTATTGAAATTGGTGGAAAAGAGGCTGGTCAATTTAGCATGGAAGCCCACCTCTTGAATTCTTTCACAAAAGCCTAGGCAACCAACAACTTCAAATAATTTCTTAATGAAAGGTGAGGCCATGATTTCTCTGATCTGTGTTGGCTCATACATGGACACTTGCCCAACCTTATTGTGCCTACTTTTCTGAGTATCACTTATTCCAGTTTGCATGATGTGAAAATCCTAATTTTTAGTGGGAAAGGGAAGGGGTAAGGTATAATTTGTGGAAACAGGGGATAAGGGACAATCTGGTAGATGGAGGAAAAGTAGTGGTTAACTGCTGTATAAACTATTGGGGAAATTGTGTAGATTAGGGATTGGTGTTAGGGAGTGTAGGTGAGGGTGTTTAAGCACATGATGTGGGTTTGTACAATAGAAAATGGAAAAATATGACTAAAATATTAAGACAGCCAAAACCCTAGGAGATGTTTTTTTACTGAGATGTATGAAGAAAATGAAGAAAAGAAGGGTAAAGGTGGCATGAATGTGGCCTACTTACTTGTTAATGATGAGCTAGACCCGTGAACTAGTGAATAAAACCTTTGCAACGAATAACTTTGCTTCCTTTTCAAAAGCGTGACACTTCTGCCAGACGTGCAACGAGGGCTTCCAGAAACGTAGCATGGGCTGCCAGAAACGCAGCGTGGGCTGCGAATAAGTGTTTTGATGGAAAATTTTGGTGTTCTAATGGTTGAAATGGACCTTGATGGTGAAGAGGAGTTTAAGAACACTAAAATGAGGATTGAATATACCAATATGGCCTTTTAATAGCTTTGAAAAGTCAATTTTCTTATGTGGAACATCACCTTACCTTTATCTCAACCTGTCCTTAAGGTGATAATTCCCATGGTAGTGTCCCAAGTGATGAATATGTCTCACTTTAATTTTTTATGACTGACCTTATAATGATATATTCAAAAAATTAATTCTAAACCATGAACTAGATGATGTTGACGATGAACATGTGGAGGGATTAGCACTGACTTAAACATGCTAAACAATGACCAAACAATATTTGGAAATTTGTTTGAAAAACTAGTCTAGGACCTTATTAACTCCGAGGAAGACAAGCAAGCCAAGAAGAAAATACATAGTCAGACTTCCTATAGCTTATAGAACCCTAACACACATCTCTATTCAATCCCAGACAACCATAATAGTCTATCTTTGCGAATTTTCTAACAGGTCTACCAACAACATGCAAAAACCATGATGCAATGTCTATTGTCATTGATAGGTTCTCGAAGATGGTAGTACTTGCACCTTGCAAGAAAATTGACTTTACAAAAGACATAAAAAAGTTTTTTTTGCACACATATGGGTCAACTTTGGAGCACCAACATACATTGTGTCATACCATGAACCTAAGTTCATAATTTTTTTTGGAAATCACTCTAGAGAATGTTAGACACAAGGATTGATATGTCCATAGTATTTCACCTGCAAAATGATGGGAAAGAAAATATTGTGAACCAAACGATTGTTTACTCACTTTGCATGTAAAATCATAGGTACACTCACATTTGGGATGACAAACTTGCTTTCATTTGGCACAATTACAACATATCTTAGCACAACTCCACACAATGCAGTGATTTAGAAGTCATTAGGTTTTCAAAATAAAAATTTGGTCACTGGCTAGTGTGTCTAGGTCTATTACTGCTCCTTTCAAACAATTTCATGTTCCGGTTTGTGTTCCTTAGGTCTAAGTCTATCAGAGATGAAAATTGAGAAACTGGAGGAGGTTTTTGTTCCTTATATTCCAAAGTACAATAACCTACTTAATATTTTACATAGGTATTACAACATGAGAGATACATTCACATATTCACAACCTATTTTTCTGATTGTGCAAAGTCCTGTTTTAGTCATCTTTTTTCCGAACCTATTGTGGCCAATCAGAGATGAAGCTTGAGAAAATGGAGGAGGTTTGTGTTCCTTAGATGCCAAAGTAAAATAAAACCCTTCATATTTTACACAGGTATTACATCATGAGAGATACATTCACATATTCACACCCTATTTTTCTGATTGTGCAAAGTCCTGTTTTAGTCATGTTTTTGTCGAACCGATTGTGGCCAATCAGAGATGAAAATTGAGAAACTGGAGGAGGTTTGTGTTCCTTATATGCCAAAGTAAAATAAACTACTTCATATTTTACACAGGTATTACAACATGAGAGATACATTCACATCTTCACAACCTATTTTTCTGATTATGCAAAGTCCTGTTTTAGTCATCTTTTTTCCGAACCGATTGTGGCCAATCAGAGATGAATATTGAGAAAATGGAGGAGGTTTGTGTTACTTATATGAAAAATTAAAATAAAATACTTTATATTTTACACAGGTATTATAGAATGAGAGATACATTCACATATTCACAGCCTATTTTTCTGATTGTGCAAAGTCCTGTTTTAGTCATCTTTTTGCCGAACCAATTGTGGCCAATCAGAGATGAAACTTGAGAAATTGGAGGAGGTTTGATGTAGAATTTCACCTTGCATCCACATAGGAATAATATTCCCATGCTCAATCTGAGGCCGACGCTTACCATCCCTTAATGAATCTGGCCATCCCTTACCTACGAGGAAGGAACTAAACAAGATCATCTGAGATGATATATACATATAATATATTTAGGTCAATTAGATATACCCCTCAAGCGAGTTACATCTGAAGATGGCCTTTTATGTAAATAATTTTATGGATTTGAGAGGAACACTCATTTTTTGGTCCTTGTATACTCACCATCACTTAATGCATTCTCTTTGCATTCCCTTGGCTAGTTCAGTGTGGGTTCACATAGAATTAGAGTGGAGGCAAAGAACCAACTTGATTGGGTGAATAGGGTTTGTGAGTTGTGCCATGTCTGAGAGGTCAATACCGAGGAGTACTTCATATTTCATTGTACCATTTATTGTGAGATCCAATAACACTTCTATTTTTTTTTCAAGGAGTCATGAACACTCTCATGTCTCTTTCAATACTTGTACTAGAGATGCCTAGAACTATACATGAAGGAGGCACTTAGATTGTATTCTTATACTATTGGGACCTCTCCTAGACTAGTGTACACCCAGATGATCAATTCCTTCTTTGAGGTGGTCCCTTAGGCTAGGGGTACCAAGAGACAAATTGATAGCATAGTTACTTCATTGTCTAGATCAGTGAGGCCCATTTCTGCATCCCAGAGACCCCAACGATTATGTTGTTCCATATCCCACACCAGTGGTCAGACGAGGTCACCTAGGCTGTGATGACGGATAAGCTCTTCTAGGAAGAAAAACAATATGCAGACCATATTCTCTTCCAACCCCTCTTCCAGATAGGTTTCTATCCAGAGTTTCCTCCATTTGGTTTTGGATGTTTAGGGAGCTAGCCATAGTGGGCCTTGCTATGTTCATGCTATTTCTATCCTCTATCTTGGCTTCTTGCTTCTTGCCTCCTGGATCATATTTTCGTTAGCGGTATAGGTCTTTGTATCTTGTCTTGGATTTGATCAATACTTTTCTTTACTTTCTGCATTTTACTTTCTTTAGGAGCCATTTTTCTCCTCTCACTTTGTATTAACACTATTGTACTCAATAGTCCCATTGACCAAATTTTGTGGTCATTCGTTGGACATCAATAAAATTATCTTAACTTGTCACTAACAAATCATCCCATAGTTTCTCAAAAGTGGGTAACTTTTGAGTACAAATACATTGAACAAAGTAATGCCACGATGGACCAAATCCATTCAGAGTGATATGAACTAGATCACTCTCATCAAAATCTTCTCCAATGATAGTGAAATGATCTCTCAACTTTGTAATCTTCATTAGATAGCTCAGTACAATATCAATATTTCTCATGCGAGCACTGGTGAGTTTGTTCTTGAGAATAATTTTACAATATAGATTGACACTCTGTTACAACATTAAAAGGGCATTAGACAGATTGACACTTTGTTACAACATTACAAGGGAATTAGAATCTAAAATGTGCATTTCCACTTTACCAAGTTGGAAGTGCCCTCCAACATGTGATTCTCTTGGAGACCAAACCTGGCCATTGTTGCAACCCCTAAATGCACACTTGAACAAATATACGAGACACAAAAGAAATCAAATCAATAAGTTATCCCAGGTGCAGATTGCCTATCTGAGATTGGCCAATAACAACCTTCTAGTCATTGTAAAATCCTGGGCATCTCACCCAACAACCTATCACAGGTCTGGATCTACTTCACTCAGTAAGGTTCATGCATTACACACATTTAAATCCTTCTCAACTCCCTCTCATAGGCAGAAGTGCATTCCATACATTGAATTGGAGGATTTCAATGAATGTACTCTAATACCATGTTGAATTTCAAACCATGGTATGCAAATTCTGCACTTAGAAAAATAACCCTTAACCTAGGTAGCTTAAAACTTGAAAAATTCCATCAAAACTAAAAATCTGATCTACAATAATCTACAAACATGTACTGATGGAAATTATGAATATTCGAAACACTCTAAACATTACCACTTAAAACTACATCTGTATTCTATTTCAAAATGCAAAGAAGAAAATTACAATGCATAAGCTCAAAACTAAAACTCTCCAACTAATATATTGGTGCATCTTTCATCTTCTTTATAGCTTGGTAAGATAGGGAAATTCAATGTATCTAGGCACATGCATGAAGTGCCCCTAACTGACACAGTCAAACATAACCCAAATCATCTCAACTAGTGTGCCCCCTTACATAGAAATGTTTGCTAGGGATACTTTGCTTCCTACTGGAGATAAACAACAACATTCAAATCTATTGGTGCCTCCTATAGATCTGTGCATATTAGAAAGTCTCATGTCGTTCCCTAGATTTCATACAGATCCACACCCTTCTTTAAACATAGTACTAAGTAAATGCATGCTACAACTGATAAAACAAACTCTAGCTAACTGGAATGCTAAATCTAAACAACATTTCTAAATCTAGGAAAAGGATGAGACTAGTGCATACATGCATCCTCACTTTCTCATTTTCTATCACTGCAACACACTTCCCAAAGAAGACTAGTGTTGCACCATCACTATGCTCTCTCTCTGTTGCGGACAAGAAACTAAGAAGACAGATATGATGTGCCATCAAGGATCTACTATGTATGCTGGCTGCACCCAGCTGTAGGATAATTCTAACCTAGTATCCAGGTAAACTCAATCAATCCAAGTTCAATTTTTTTTGTCTCCCTCTTGGGCCTTTATTTTTACTTTTTTGAGTAGCCAATGGGATTTTAATCCCACTATACATTCCTCCTCTAGGATTATGCTTTTGTAGATCTTACTACTACATTCTACTTTTATTGTTTATTTCTTATTCTTAGCATTTTTGGTTGTGCATAGAGGTTTTGTCCACCTACATAGATAGAGTATTTATGGGTGTTATGGGTGACATACTACCAATAGATTCCATACTTTTATACAAATGTGTACTTTTTTGTAACTTGTTGGGACTCCATAGCCTTTTGGTAGTTAGACCAAGTAGGATGAATGGTTATGTGATTTGTTTTTCCAAGGAAAAACATATTCAAATGGAGGGTGGCTGAACCCCTAACCACAATAGTAGTTGGTAACCCAACGTGACCTATTTTGACTTGAACCCCGTTGAGACTAGAAAGGGAGACCTCATAGTGAAGTCCCCCTTGAAACAATCTGTTTTAACTGGTTGAGCTAACCCACTAGGCTAATGGTTATATGAGTTTTATGACTATGACTCAAATTTTATAAATAAAATTGTGTTCTTATCTTCAGTTGCAGATGGTTTATAGTTGAAAAATATCCCATGCTCTTTTGTCCAAAAAAAAATGATGGGTTGGTAGCCTTAGTGGACAAATGTGGAGATAACAGTGAGTTATCATGGTCAGTGCATTGGGGAAAGCAGTCCAATACTCTTTAGCACAAGAAGAACATGCCCATATTGAATTGAATTTCCCTACAATAGACAAAGATGATCAGTGAACATCATCCTTCAACATTCAAAATACATCAAACACTACATAAAAAAGTGTTTTCATCAGTATTAATTTATGTTGCATTAATAACACTTGAGTTAGGATTGTCCAAGACACAATCCTTTTCCAAGTATTTACTATTGAAATATGTGATCCATAAATGGTAGGCCTATGGCCCATCTATCTCATCAATATGGATACTCTATGGAAATAAACAATGCTTCTTTGCAACCTCTGTTTAGATTTGGGGTTTAAATTTGGTTCTCTTGCTATTTCCTGGAATGAAGGCTCTGTTTCCTGCTTTGGTTGAAGACTTCATTGGTTTGTTTGCACTGCTAACTGAAGGTGCCCACATAGCATTTTCATTATGTGAACAAAGTCCAAACTCCATTTAATTCAACTAATATGTTTACATATGTTCTACCAATCTACAAGAACTTCTCAATTCTGCCTGGATTCATAATTATAGGAGATATGAAACAACTATTTGATAGAACACACGATGGAAGTAAGTGCCATTTTAGCACACACACATCGAGAGGGGTTGCCATAGGTTTATCACCACCTTTTGAACCGAGGGAAGTTCACCACGTTTTGTACATAGGTGAATGGATGAGGTTACATATCAATGCTTACATCTCAATAACTACCAGTGAATTAACAGATAACGAATGGTATAATGGGAACCAACCAATAATGTAGGCAATGGGGACAATTGCTATGATTAGAAGCCAACCATACTCTTAAATTGATTTAGTGTTAGAATTCAATAGTAAAAAAAACTCTAACACTGTTTGCTTCTTCCACACATATGAGCATACATATCTTCTTATTCAATGGAGGGGGTTAAACTCACCAGCTATTCAATAAATGACAATTTTAAGTGCCCAATTGATTCAATGCTTGGGGATTTAGGAAATGAAATCCAACACATACACTGAAGACATTGGCTATAGTATATGAATCAATAGACCAAACAATTCATCCTTTTAGTGATAATGCCAATCGATGCTGTAACTATGGAATGTAATCCACGATTCCACAAATCAACAATTATGGTGCCAGTTCAATAACAAGTGAACATAGCAAAGTGTGAATCACTATGGTTGGTAAATAACAACCAAATTATCAATTTCCTTAATGTTGGGAGTTAAAACGAACTGAAGAGACTTCTAATACATTTAAGTTTTAACCATTTTGCTTTCGAACATACTGGGGAGTTCTTGTGGTTTACATTGTGTCCAAGTAAGATTTAAATGAGAGAACAAGTAGATAAATATTTTGGGCAGAATCATTATTTGGAAGTCTATCTTCTTCCCAAGGGTGAGAACAAGTAGATAAATAAATAGACCTTCAAGTAAAAGTGCACTTGATTCCGAAAAATATAGTGAGATAAGGTTTACATTCAAGAACAAGATATCAAGCTCAAGAAGACCTTCACTGATTGAAAAATTGATCTATCTACAAGAAAACAATGTCTCCCAGTGTGCATCATCCAATCTCAGATATTCAAGGAAGAAAATTCATGGCAGTATAGGTTTCGTGTTCAAGGAAAATTGTAACTATCCAAAAACAAGTACAAGGGCTACCCATTAACATAGGAATAATTCCATGGCTTACATTTAAATTCTATGAAGATAAGAGCAATGATTGAGTAAGATTAGCTTCAGGAAGATTTTTTGACAATTCATGGAATAAGCCAAAATATACTTTAATGGTGATCATCAACAACAAATTTAAGTTGAAGGGCATAAAAGAAATGGAGTTTTACTCTAAAAAGAAAACATATTATATATTTCATAGCTCCACTAAGGAAAGAGTTACAAATATCTCAACTATTGAATAGTTGACATTGACAAATTACATGATGTACCTTTGTTTCAGACAGATGAAATTGATACTTGAGAAAGTCTATGCCAAATCTTGTCTCTTTTCCAAAAGCAAAATCCATTGAGGGAAATAGTAGTAAGGCTACTGAAGATGAGATCAATGTTAAATTACAAGGGAGGAGTCTTTTGGTGTGATGCATATTGTGGCTGCTTGTCTTGAGCTAAATAAGTCTTCTAGAGGCATCATTGTCTTATTTTAGTAGTAACATGGAAGAATATGGTGTTAAAAGGTGTTCTCTAGATATGGATAACAAATGCCTCGACTCTTTAAGTCATATGGACCAAGCTAGGGAGATATTAGAATCCCATGTACAAAACTTCCATCAATGATTGATTCAATGAGAATGTGGCCTTGTGATCAATCCACAAACATAAAAACAACCATGTCAAGGGGGAAAGCAACAATAATCTGTTTTGCAATTGGGAAAGATGGACCCCCGAGTTTATCTTGACATGATATACAGTGTGAAAATATTTAGAATCTATAGTATCTGTTATCTGCATGGGTAGTATCGTGGACACCAAGAGATTATTAATTTAAGCAATGTAAAATATTTCTTATTTAGAATTTTTAGATAATCATTGTTTTTCCTTGAAAACTTTAGGATTGTCACACCATTTGAATGATATCCCAATGGACAATTCCTTTACAAATTCAATCAAATTTACAAACTTCAATGTGATTCTTTTCTAAAATAGGTACAAACAATTGTTTCTTGAACTTGATCATCTTTTTTGAAATTGAATGTCCTTTTCCTTTAATTCTTGATTTGTCTATATTTTTAACTTTTAGTCTTGAAGATTTTGTGGCCATATTTGAATTTCTTGGAAAACATGTTGAATACTTTTGGAAGGTTGCAGTTTCATAAGGCCATTTCTCTCAATGTTTTCAGCAATCTTACTGGACCAAATAATCGTTCATCCAATTTTTGTATGTAAACCTGAGGGTTAGGGTTGGCTGTTGCCTTGAGTTAGGAAACTATTACTCACATCTGATATATCTAGTAAATACTTTATATTCTTGGATCCATTATTAGAGCACAACCATGTTTCACCAGTTTTATTTGAAGTTGCACATTTATATTAGTAGAAAAAAAAATTTACAAATACATAAATGCATCTTCCCATACCAAATAAACTAGCTCAAAAAACATCATTCTCCTAAGCATTGGAAAAATGTAAATTAATCCCAACATCAACACTATTATCATCATCAATGAAAATGAAAATGAAAATCCCCACTCCCCAAGTCTATCCTTGTTATATTCATCAATTAGGAATAGAATGGAACAAATTAAACTCCCATAAAAATATGATAGACTTGGGATCATCTTATAGTCAGCTAATGCAACCATTATACAAAAACTCATCAAATATTGGCTAGAAATGTAGTAATAAATTTAGGGAAACAATTGATAACTTGGAGCAGAATACAATTTTTTCATTTGAAAAAATGTAATTTTATTCATATTAAGATAGAATTACATTTATGCATTTAAGAATTTCTTTTATGTTAAAAAAAGAGAGGGAAATAACTACTTCCCATCTTGAATTTTCTTGATAGTATAGAATATTACAAATGTTGGCTTCCACAAGGGAACAAAAAACTAGTCTCTGAACAACACTTAGAGTTCTAAACTTAGATTTATCAAAAAGGTTTTAACAATTTTCCATATAGATAATCAAAATAAATCAATAACCCTCCTAAATCCCCGTTACATCAACATCAATATATACTCCTCCATCCAGAATAAGCTCAAAACAAAGTGGGATGAAAATATGAAGAGTGTTGGCTATCCTTGAGCTCTTGAATATGCCATTGTCCATTCTCCAACTATAGACCAGCCTTTGAAAGTCCATCTGATTTTCCATTTATTTCCTTGTACATGTGATGAAAAGAGGTTGAGTTAAAACACTTGAATTTCATCAAATATTGGCTTAGAAATGTTGTAATAAATAACAAGTAATACAAATTATCTGAAAAAAGATCAGTGAACAAAATCATACCTTCTCTTGCCAAAATAAATTGGAGTAGGAAATTTCAAAATTAGTTCTAAAATATAGAGATCACAACTAAGATCAGAAGAGTTTCCTAACATATGGTTGGAGAGGATTCACCTTGTGTCATGTTCCTCTAATTTCTAATGTATGGGGATGAACACAACTTTTGCACATGATGCTCTTCTCTCGTCTTTTACCAATCTATCCGAAAGAAATCATTAATATGTAAGTAATAAACTATGTTTATAAAATTAAGAAACATACATAAACTATCAAATTCTCACCCTTTTTTCCATTGTGAATAAAATAGAAGTCTTCCTCAAGGCTCAATTCCTCTTCGAATTCAAGGTGTCTTCTAACTTCAAACAAATTCCAGTTTTCTTCCATGTACAATGTTTTGAAATGTGCACCATCCTTCAAAAAATAAATGGATAAATTAGAGGAGAATGAGTTCCATCATCATTGTCTTGCTCTATTGGCATCCAAATCCAATCCATGTTCTCCCTTATCTGCCTAAAACACCGAAACTTAAAAGAAACATAGAGAGTTTGTCTCGGTATTGAATATCTACAGGTTAAAGAGAATGAAAAAATAATTAGAAAGTGATGTCAAACATTGTGAAAGTCAAAGAAAAGGAAAAACCAGAATTGTAAAACATTACCTAAAACGAAGTGTCTCTACACTCAACATACATTTTAATTGCTCTCCATTCACAAGATGTAATCTTGTATTCCATCCAGAGTAAAATAAGTTGGATAATAACATGTCAGAGGGGTTTGTGCAAGAATATGTCTTCTTAGTCATTCGAATAGAGTTGTCTTCCTTGAACACTTCAACAAAAACCAAAAATGGTAAGTGCATACCAAAATGATCACATGCACCACCCTTCTCCTGCATACCAAATTGAATTTCAAGAACTAATTTTGAACATATGCAATCAATTAATGTTGGATTAGAATTTGGTAAGCCAATTTCATGAAGTGTAGGTAACTTGGCTTCTTCAATTCGTCCAACTCTTTTACTACTTGGAATAAAGTAATCATACTTATAAAACCAAACATTTTCTTCCCTCAATGACATGGAATTCTTTCCCTCATAGAGTATTTCTCCTATTTGTGAATGGAAAACACGTAAAATACTCGTAATACTCTCCACAGGATGCCATTCTTCAAAATCATAAATGCACATCCTATGGAGAGTATTATCAGTATATTACGTGTTTTCCATTCGCAAATAGGAGAGATAATCTAAGCTAGGGAATTCATATTTTAATACTCAAATCCCAAATTAAAAAAAGAAAAAGAAAAAGAAAACTTCAATATTTACAAAATGACAAGCCCTTACAATTTAGTCCAATTTGAGGAAAAATTTCTTGTTTGGAAAAACACTCTTTGAGTATGTCCTTGCGAT
The DNA here is from genome assembly GCA_009831015.1 of Picea engelmannii. Classification (NCBI taxonomy): domain Eukaryota; kingdom Viridiplantae; phylum Streptophyta; class Pinopsida; order Pinales; family Pinaceae; genus Picea; species Picea engelmannii. The sequence continues at coordinate 373,522 of ML781758.1, read as the reverse complement.
CATACACATGAGCTATAAGCACCTTCTCCACCTTTTCACCTTGTTGGATCCGTTTAAATTCCCTTACTACACCTTTCCAATGACATTTTAAATTGTCTAGTTTTTTTTTTTTTTCCCAAATTCGATTCCTTGATGGTTGCAAAGTAACCCAAGATCCAATGGACACTCGTAACATGATCCACTTAACCATTTCATCCTTTTCATTCTCAAATATTGAAATATGAATTCCCTATCTTATATTTGGGCTTTGAAGTATCGATCTAAGCTAGGGCATTCATATTTTAATACTCAAATACCAAATTAAAAAAAAAGAAAAAAAACTTCAATGCTTACAAAATGACGAGCCCTTACAATTTAGTCCAATTTGAGGAAACTTTTCTTTCTTGGAAACAGATTCTTTGAGTATGTCCTTGCGATCATACACATGATCTATAAGCACCTTCTCCACCTTTTCACCTTGTTGGCTCCGCTTAAATTCCCTTACTACACCTTTCCAATGACATTTTAAATCATCTAGTCCTTTTTTTTCCCCAAATTCGATTCCTTGATGGTTGCAAAGTAACCCAAGATCCAATGGACACCTGTAACGTGATCCACTTACCCATTTCATCCTTTGCATTCTCAACTGTAATAGTTTCTAGATTTCCTAAAGATCTATGAGTGGCCATTTCACTGCAAGAAAAATACCAAGGATCCATAGGAAAAAGTTAACAAGAAATTCAATTCAACAACATTTCAAATTAACTAAAATGGAATTCCTATATTTCCTTTTATGGGATTGTTGTATGGGAATCAAATAAAATCATCAACAACTGAATTAAACAAGAGTATATAAATGCTACACTGAACAACAATGTAAACAACATAATTGAACAAGAAGGATAGTTTGTTACTCTCTAGTATCGTGATATTCATTCTTGCTACATTTGTTTCAACATTGAAATCAATTCTTGAAAAATTGTTTTATTCTTATCAAGCCACCTTCAACAGAAAAATTTTAAGCGACAAATTCAAAACACTTCTCAAGACCCCTTTCCCCTTACATCCATTAATGTATAAATATGCCTGAGCATCAAAGGTTGTTCCACATTGAGAACCATCCTAGAAGGAAAATGAAATCTCCTTATAAATGAAGTAGCATCCTATACCTCTTGAACAAGTGGAAGTACCGAGTGAGAGAGATTCATCCTTTTCTTTGCAGTGAACACAACAACAAGGATCGTGAATCCCCCTATCTTTTAGGTTTGTTTCTTGGGGATTTATTATAGTGAAATTTGTCTCACCATTGCTATATTGCACATAGGGCCTTTTTCCATTTCCCTATGTAGACTTGTCATCCCTTTTTGATGAATCTAGAGCCAACAATATAATTTTTTCCATATATACGCTCCCTATTAGTTAGGCAAGATGTGTATACGCTGGATGCTCCACTACAACCCACATACATCGGGATTTGTGCCAGAAAATACAAAAATGAAGTCGGGTTTCCATGTCACGATAGAAGATCTTTGATCCTTGGCCTTCCACATACTAGAAACGTTTCGACTCGGCCCTTCACTTGCATTCTGAAGGATATAAAAGCACAATTTCGAGCTATGGAAAAGAGGAGAAAGTATTAAACTTTGAGAGAAAAGTTACTTTGGAGAAATTACTTCATATTGAGTCTGGATCCCTTTGTCCCTCAAGTCTGAACATAGTGTTCATCCCCCAAGCTATTTCCCTATTGTTGAGAGAACCTCATCGACTCTCTCTTGTGAGCTTGCCTTTGGTGGAGGATTGAAGTGGTGGAGGCCCAGTTGGAAGGAACTTGGTTTCTTGGTTTCAAACCGTGCTAACACAAAAGTCTGTAATGTTGTCACTTCAATTGATCAATTATTAATAGAAATACTCCTTTCCCGTCCTATTGGTATATTGCAAATGTATGATTACTATCCATGGGCATGTTTGTAATGTTTATTGATGGATTATGCTATCTAATGTGCTAACCCATTTATATCATCACTATATAATTTCTCTTCTCATTTGTTAAGAACTTATTGCGGGTATAAATATTTGGGTAGAAGTGCTCAACGGTGGAACACCATCAAACGTTGGATCGAGGTAGGCCCCTTTCTTATATTGCATATTAGTTTATATAGCATATGTTGGAATTGAGTTGATTTCTGCAGTTATACATGTATGTTGTGGTTTACCCTTGGCCATAGAGAGTTTTTCCCTTGTAACAAAATTGGCGACCATACCGGGGAAGGGAGTTAATCACGAGGTGCTGAAAATGTTAGGATGTTAGGATTTGCAGGAGGCATCAATAATGTTCTCTATAAGAACTGGAAGAGTAACCAGTCGGTAGAGAAAACTTTGTAACTAGATTAGCTTCCTAAGGCCATGCTAAACCCAAAATTATGATGATGCAAGGACTCAATAACTTTGTTCTATGTTCAAAGGAGACACGACTGCTGCCAATTACAATATAGTACTCCCTTCCCGCCCATATTTTTTTGTTACAAGGGAAAAACTCTCTATGGCCAAGGGTAAACCACAGCAGACAGGTATGACTACAGAAATCAACTCAATTCCAACATATGCTATATAAACTAATGTGCAAGATAAAAAAGAGGCCTACCTCGATCCAACGTTTGATGGTGTTCCACCGTTGAGCACTTTGACCCAAAGATTTATACCTGCAATAAGTTCTTAACAAATGAGCAGAGCAAGTATATAGTGATGATATAAATGGTCTAGCACATTAGATAACATAATCCACAATAAACATTACAAACATGCCCATGGATAATAATCATACATTTGCAATATACCAATAGGATGGGAAAGGAGTATTTCTATTAATAATTGATTAGCAGAAGTGACAACATTACAGACTTCCGTGTCGGCACGGTTCAAAACCAAGAAACCCATTTCCTTCCAACTGAGCCTCCACCACTTCAATCCTCCACCAAAGGCAATCTCACAAGAGAGAGTCAATGAGGTTCTCTCAAAAATAGAGAAATATTTTGGGGATTTGTTGACGGGCGAAATTGACCATCCGTCAACTAGAAGAGCGAGTCCGGTCCGGGGTTGTCTAAATAACCCAAGCCGTTTGGGGTAACTCGTTCTGACGGGTTTAATGGCTCTGTTAGCCAATCTAAGAATCCTAAAAGAAACGAATAAAAGAGAGAAATAACTAACTAATTACTAAACACACTATATATATGTACATATATTGAAATGTAACTATAGTAGTTGTATTTAAGCAAAATATATACAAGCCTCGTTTATTTACATGATTTACAAGATGCAAGTTTTAATCAAAACTTATGAAAATCAATGGAAAAATGGTTACTTCTAGGAAGGAGATAAAGAAAGAACATAAAAATATTTATTGTTTTTCTTTTATAAATTTAAAGAATCTTGCAAAAACAATTAATGAAACATGAACATGTGGATAGTCAAAGCTGAACCACACATTCTAGTTTCAATGATATGTAAATGAAAGAAAAATACAAAGAAGTTATCTTGTCAGTGAATTAGTGAAGTGTATCCAAGCATCTGCATGAGTGGTAAACATCCAACTGTCATGTCCAAGAGAGAAATCTGCAATGAACCT
>ML781758.1:272263-363888 GCA_009831015.1 Picea engelmannii | reverse complement strand
AACAAAATCTAGAAAAATCAAAAATGAATTTAAACTAACTATAACTTATAAACAAACATTATTTATATTTTCCTTTCAAATATGATCTTAATTCTAGAAGCTTCAAGAGAATAAAATCAAACAAATCATAGATAATTCTTTTTATTATTATTATAAGATGCAAAATGAAAAAAGAATTTAATTAATTAATATCACCAAATGATTTCATAAAAATGATAAACCAACCAAGGTATTATTTTATGAAGTATTGAACACATTATTCAAGATAGTCAAACTTGTTAATGAGAAAAAGAATAAACACATAATCATAATTTAAACAAAAGTAAACATTTGATAAAAAATTAAAGTTTTTGTTTAAATTGAGATTTTTTATGCTCGTTTTTAACTTTTGACATATACTCTTGTAATAAATGACTCATACTAAAGAGAATGTCTTAATTTTGTCTCAAATCAAGCCAAGGAATGAAACTATTTGAAAAGGTTGATTCTGTAGCTCATTATAATTATCAAGATTTTAATAGGGGCCCTTTAAATTTTGTAAAAATATAAGGGGAGTTGTTGGGGCCCAACATGGTTGAACACTGTTTTAAGACTTGGGGGACAAAGGGATGCACACTCAATATGAAGTAATTTCTCCAGAGTAACTTTTCTCTCAAAGTTGAATGTATTCTCCTCTTTTCCATAGCTCGAAATTGTGATTTTATAGCCTTCAGAATGCAACTGAAGGGCTAAGTCAAAACGTTTCTAGTATGTGGAAGGCCAAGGATCAGAGATCTTTTGTCGTGACATGGAAACTAGACTTCATTTTTTTATTTTTTGGCACAAATATCGATGTACACAGGCTGTAGTAGAGAAACCAACGTATACGCATCTTGCTTAACTGATAGGGAGCGTATATGTGGAAAAATGTATATTTTTGGCTATGGATTCATCAAAAAGGGATGACAAGTCTACATAGGGAAATGGAAAAAGGCCCTCTGTGCAAGATAACAATGGTGAGGCAAATATCACTATAACAGATGCCCCCTAATGTGTGAGATCAAAGGAGTGGTAGAGAACCAACTGGATGAACTCAATTTATTAACACATTATGTACTGACTTTGCATACATGGATGCCAAGAATACAATGCAGATCCATGTGGAAAATATACCAAACAAGTGTTCATGGCCATGAATAGGAGAATACACATGTGGTTGTATGCCAAAAGTTGTCATAGTCACGAACAAGGCCCATTGAAACCAGTCTCAAAATCAATCTGAAGATATATGTATACCATGCAGTACAATCTGATCTCCCATGATCACTAAAGTCGAACAAGTGTTGGTCCAATGAAAGAGAAGCAACAACTTAGGAAAGTTGCGGCCACATAGTGATGTCTTCAAGTCTTCTACACAATCCGCTAAGGTGCAAGTCTACATCATGTGAAAAAAGGATTTGAGGTCAAACATGATGAGACATCATTTGATTACCGGTCATTGAGGTATATCGTTAACAAATGCGAGACAACCTAGCAATAATGAAAGTAGGTATCAAGGCACAGAGTACATTTCTACAAGTGAAAATAAAGGATTTGGTGTCGAACACTTGAGAAATCCATTGATCAGGAGACATTGATGTATTCTCATATGTCAATGGCGAGAGAGCCTACCACTAATGACTGTAAGCCTCAAGGCACTCACAAAAATCTAGGTCCCATATCTAGAGTAAATGAGCTGAAGTCGATGGAAAGAGACCCGCTGAAAGGAGAGAATTAATGAATCTCTCATTGGTCAGCACGAGGAACAAAGAAGGAGCTTCATGATTTGGTGGAGATCGGACGAAGAACATGTTCACGAACCAATGACCCTGTGCATCTTTTGCATGTACCAAGTGCAAACAGTATATGAAAAAGACCCTCTGAATATCATCCAATGATGAAAAATGCTGACAAAGGAAAGGAAACTACCAATAAGGCTAATGGAAACCAATACACTGTACAAATCCCAAAGTGTGAATATATTTCTTGCCATCGAACACAAGGGAAACTACCCAGTCAATGACCAATGATGAAGTGTCGATTGCTGGGTTCAAGGTGACCTACCAATGATGAAAGTAGGGCTAGGGTGCATAATAAGACCATAGTTTCATGTGATTCTGAGACAAACTGAGGGTATGGCCGACATGCAAAGTCAATATTTCTGAGGAGTGGCCGACACAGGTTGATAGAATTCCTTTTAACAAGAGCATGAGACATGGTGGACTTCGGTAGCATAGGCTCAATGATGTGACTATTAGATGCAGGAGGCATCAATAATGTTCTCTATAGGGACTGGAAGAGTAACTAGTCGGTAGAGAAAACTCTGTAACTAGATCATCTCCCTAAGGCCATGCTAAACCCAAAATTATGATGACACAAGGACTCAATAACTTTGTGCTTTGTTCAAAGGTGACATGACTGCTGCCAATTACAATATAGTACTCCCTTCCCACTCGTCCTTTTTTTGTCTTTTCCATAACAAATGAATGCTATGATATAGATGAGGGAATGAGTGTCGCAAGTAAGAAAAACTAGTTCCAGTAGTGGAACGTTCCTATGCTCAATACAGGGGAATGCATGCGGGATATGGACACTCAGGGTGATTTTCCCTCCAGGGTATAGGGTGTCAAATTGCGAAGGATATAAACAAGGCTCTGCTTGGTTGAGGATGCAAAAACTTCTTAGGCAACGATTTATAACGCAAATAGAGAACCGACTAAAGGCTCAATACTGCAAGTGAGGGCATGAGATGCAATCAAAACATAACGCCAAAAAATATCTTTTTTTATGTCTTTTAGTCTACTTGGTGTGAAAAAGGGGTAAACTTGTGCCAAATAGATGTCTTTTCAAATCCAATTTATGAGTGTGAAAAATACAAGTTCACTCGACAATATTTTCTATTTTTTATAGCGAGTCAGAAAAGAGTTTAACTAAGACTCATGACCTTTCAAATCCAATTTAATGAGTGTGAAAGGGACAAATGACTCGACAATTTTTTCAGTTTTTAGAAAAGGAGACTGAAAAGAGCTTAACCAAGACTCATGACCTTTCAAGTCCAATTTAACGAGTGTGAAAGGGACAAATCACTCGACAATCTTTTCATTTTTTGAACGAGTTGGAAAAGAGCTTAACTCAGACTTGTTAGGAAGATTCTAGGAAGCAAGCCATAGGGGAGGCCAAGGCTCCCGTGCAGACCTTCTGTGGAATGTCGGTATCTTACGAAGAACCGACACAAGCTTGGGAAGACCCAAATATCTCCAAGTCAAGGAGGGAAATAAGTAATCCTCCATAAAGGATGTGTGTTTTTCGACCCCTATCTGACCCAGGGTATAAGTAGAATAACCCCTGCAAGTAACCTATGAGATACCTAAGTCAAGCAACTAATAAACCACTGTATAACCGATGCACAGGCGAGCAGTCGTAAGTCCATATCAACGTATGGGTAGGTTAGAAAATCCTGAAACCTTGAAAGCACCGCCTCTCACAGAGGTATGGGTACTAGAAAGATCCCCAAATATGAATAAATCCACATAAATATCTCTGATGCTAGGTGAGTATCCAGGGGTTATCCCTTCAACTAACTTCATGTGACCTCATGATTAACTCTGGTGTGAGCGGAGCCCATAAAATCCTAACATCCTTATAACTGGAAAGAACAACAAGGAACAATAATTTCATAAATTGATTAGAGAGGGAGTAGCGATAGGGCTTGAATAAGAAAACAATAGGTAGGATATAGATGAAATAGAACTTTAAAAAGGTAGTATAGGGCTTGAAACTGGCTTAAAATAAGTTATAAAACCACAATTTATAATATTTAGATATGACTTAGGTGGTTTTTTACATCATCAATATCAACAAAGCCTTGGGATTCTCCTAAAAGTCATTTTTTTCATACTTCTATTTGGAAGCAATGATGAGTTTGTGATAGTAGGCACATCCCTTGGTCAAATCTCGTTATTTATCTTAGCAACAAGAGAAATGATAACAGTCAGTGTTGAGGGGGAAAAAGATTTAAAGGAGTTTTGTTGTGCCATGCCTAATGGGATTATCCTGTAGGACCAACTTGGAAGCCAAATGGAGTGAATGTTACATAATTTATGGAAAATAGTTCCTCATTTTTTCCAGTTGCACCAAATCCTTTGCCTCAAGATACTTCTTTGCCAATACCTAGACCATTCCCTATTTCCATCGATGGTACAAGTGGCCATAAAGCATGCATGAATGTAGTATTTCAAGAGACCAATATGAGAAAAAATGTAACTGCAGGTCTTAAAAAGGTAACACACTAAGAGATGACATGATGACAAAGAATCGCCTAGAAGGTAATAATGCTCCATGATTAGCTTTCTCCTTTCTATTGCATTGGATCTCGATAAATTTACTGATTTTACTGTACAAAAAGCATCTCAGGATAACTATTTATGAGTTCGAACTCATAACCTCTTGGAGGAGTATTAAAGGAGGCCCTATAATAATAGCACAGTTATAGGAAAATCTCAAGTAAGTTAAATAAATATGTTTTTCTAAACTAGTGCACCTAATCCACGGGGATTGAAACCAATTACTGCAATGAAACCTAGGGATGGTTTTCCAAATTTGTGGATGGACACCCTAGTAAACATGTGTAATATCCCTAGGGTTTTAGGGCTTTGGAAAAGGGGTTAGGTCCACCACAAAAAAACAACTTTGGTTAGTCTTCCACCAAGTAATTTCATTCACAAACAGTAAGCAAATGTATTCAACCGATTCTAGGGCAGAACCAATGCTTAGGTACCATAACATCATCAAAACTATACAATATCTGATATCAGTAATATTAAACCAATAGTGACAACATTAAACAATATCTAGATCAATAGTAAAGAGTATCCCAACACAGTATTCAAACCATAAATGTTTAGTACTGACAGTGGCAGTATTAAACTAATAGTAAACCCCCCTTAGGGTTGCTATCACATAATCCAATTAACCACAATTTGTTTGTTATTATAGAAATAGTTTGTAACAAAAATACACCATAGTTAACCCTAATATCTACCACAACAATAAACAAATAGACATGTGCTTAAAGGACTCCTAGAAAAACTCTAGTCCTCCAGAATTCCCTCGCTGTCCTTCTGTCAGCTCCCTTTGTCCTTGGTCTGCACTATGTTGACAGTTCTAGGGTTCGACTCTTCTCTAGGAAGCAATTGCAAGGTTCGACCCTCCTCAAAAGGGTTTCTAGGGCTGGAATGACACCTCAAAACCTCCTTTCAAAGCTGGAACAACCCCACCAAACCCTTAAGTGACATCTACAAGGACTGTAGTAACCCTCGACCTATATGGTAGTGACAATGAATCTTCGTCAACTCAACAACAGAGTGTGGATTTCTAGCTGGTAAATTATTCTCCTTCAGTGCACCTTTTTGCAACCTCTAAACCTCTAAACAAGGGCATATAGGGATTTTACTTCCGTCCCAGCTGACCTCCTCTAAAGTGAAAACAATCTGAATATGACTCATTCCAGCTTCAGAGCCATTGCATTTGATAGAGTTGACTTAGCAGCATAAGACCAAAGCATCCAAACCTGAGAGGAGTAGCATATGATTGGTTTGGTTCAATCCAGAGAAATTAGGAATAAGGCCAGGGAGACCTCGTCTACGAATTGGAAAAGATAAACTTCTCTAAAAACTCGAAGGTTTCCAAGCAAAGTTGTAACACAAAAATGCGCCAAAGAATGTTGGTAATGTGAAGCATGTGAATGCATTAATATTTATTGAATACACTATTTCCTTCATTGATTATAATTATTGGATAATGGGATAGCACATTAATTCGATGCTCGATAACCAAGACAATTTTGAATTTTGGGAAGCTCGGGCGAAGATTATTTGTAGAGTATACACAATATATTATTAAAAAATTGTGACTATCTCCAAATTATATAATAAAAAATTGTTTAAGACATGCACCTCTTTTAAATTTTAGAATATTTTGATTGGCTAATACATCATGACATGGAATTTGTATTAGGGTTGGTAGGACCATTTTTCAACCAAATTTCCCCTAATGTGTGTAATCATCTTAACATGATTATTAATCTATGATGATTCTATAATCTTAATTCTCTATAAGTGACAAGATTTTCCGTATAACTAACTGGAGATTCAGTATATGACGGATGTTGATGTCCGGACAACATCGGAAAGACATTCTAATAGGTTAATAATTAATAATATGATTATTGATTATTAAATAATATATATAATAAGTAAATGATAATAATAAATAGTTATTGATTATCCAAGGGACACATCCTTTCATGGATGGTCACCATATGTTCTATATACATGGAACACTCATCATTGTAATAACATATCAATCATATATCATCTCATATTATCTCATATAGAAAAATCAACATGGTATCAGAGCGAGACTGGGCTTGAGTCCCTCACAGGAGGGCCCACAAAAATGAGAATGGATTATTGTAGTGTAAATTTGCTACTGCATGGTTGTAAGAGACATATGGTGAAGGGTAATGCTTGTTATTTAATTCCATACATTGTTTCTTCATAGTTCCTTCATGGACCTACGAAGGAGTGTGGAGGTTTACATGGTTCATTGTTTGATTGTATCTCTTTGATGTAGGGAGGGATTCAAAACTTGGATTTATGTTCTAATCGTGAGAACATAGTTGAAACCTCTACCGTTTGAGCAATTGAGATATGGAACTGAACATTATTTCCCTATATTTTAACGCTGCAACAGGCCACGGGTGTGGTATGTGCAACTTATGGAAACTCTTTGGGAGGAAAACACAAGAAATTGTTGTAACCAAAGGTAAAGTGTTGGACTAGTTATGACCAAACGATAATAAAAAAATTCAGACTATTGTTTTCATCGAAGTGTTCGGGGTCATCCATTCTATGATCATTAACACATGTAAGGCCATTGCAATGAGGTTAACTGCATTCAAAATGGAATGACACCTTCTTCTTCTCCCCGTGTCGTTCACGAATTGTTGATCACAATAATATGAATTCACGACCTCCATTAATTATTCTCAGTTTTTATATTAAAATCCATGTTGGAGTTATCCATAGGCCTTCAAAGTAAAATTTATCTATGGCCATGGGATTCAAGGCCAGTGGTAAATGTTCTCATCTTCGATTGGAAAAATAAGTTCATGCACAAATTTTGTGCTAGCTTAATATTTTATTTCCTCTCAAAGATGAATATGATGAAGGCTACTTACTACCTGATCAATTAGGTATTGTACTATGAATAAAACACATGTTAGTATTAATAAACAATAACTTTACCATTGGCATACTAATGGTGACCTTGCACATCCCATTGGTGACCCTTTGCATTTCATTGGAGACCCTTCATATCTCATTGGTAATCATTCACATCTTAAGTCAAAGATCGAGAATGGATATCTAGAAGGGTAAAACAATAAAATCTAGATGAAGATACACCAATATAACTTTGATGGTAGAATTAAAATCCATAATTGGATGACTACTATTGAATTTTCCTTTACAGAGAAAACACAAACAAAATGAATATGACAATAACTCTGTAAAACTTTGAGAACCTATTTAAAGATGGGTGCACCTAATGAAGATGAGGAGTTGATTCTCTTAAAATTGCAAAGAAATTTGTGAGAAGAAGGTTTGTGGAAAGAGGGTTCTCTTAGAAAGAGGAAGAGTGTTGATGTTTGAGGAAACATCATGAGAAATTATCCATGGAGCGTCCTATATGGACTAGTAGGAGGGAATGTGGACTTCATCTTGACATGCCTCAGATGGTCAGATGAAGGAAACCTAGATATGTCTTGGGGGGCATTGGTTCCATGAGGGAAACTTGATGTGTTGATGTAGGAACATCACTCCACCTTAGAAAATGCGCTAGCATGCCAGCACACAGATGCACAATGGAGAAAGGTAGAGGCACCGACCCTCCCATTTTTAAAATTTGAAATAATTCTATACGGATTTTCATGTTGTAAGGCTGTAAATGCCAGGCCATGCCTTTGTACAGGTAGTGGTTGAATTTCCTTAAAGGGTTTCTTGTAACAGGCCCAGATCATAGTTATATCTGAGTAAACATTGATGAAACTTCAATGTAATAGATGAGGTTAGGTGAGAGAGGATGAGCTCGCATAGACCCTCTTGTGTAAGGAGATCTTGTATCAGATTTCAAAAGGGGGAGAATGATAGAGAGGAGACTTTAGAGAAGAGAGAGGTCTGGGTAGAGAGGCCTGAGGAGGTCTTATAAGTTCTGAGAGAGAGAGAGAGCTTGAGAGAAATGAGACTATGAGCAATCCAGTTTTTGTAATCATGTATATAGATACACAAAGATAATAGAAAGGCAGTTTTTCCTGCATATTGTTGTTCATGTATTTATGTTTCATGAATGAATGATGTAGATGTGTGGTTAGTTTCATTTACAGTAGGAATACAGATTTATTTTATCTTCATTGAGTTGTGTAATATCATTCTGGATTATTTAGGCTGTGCAAGGAGTGCACAATAGAACATGGAAGGTTCTATAGCTAGCGCAAGGAGTGCGCATCTGACCTCTGCGGAGTCAGAAAATAATGTGTCAGGAGGGCGCACTAGAGCAATCATAATATCAAGAGGAACCTCAAGGTTACTGAATAACTTGGAGGAGAAATCTATGCAAGGAGTGCACGAGAAGAACTCTTTATCGAGTTAAAAGGAAGAACTAGAGTTACTGAGAACTCTGTAGAGTTCTGCCAGGTGGGCATCGAGCTAGTGCAAGTGTGAACGGGAAGAACTCTTTATCGAGTTCTGAGAGAAGAGGAGTGTCTCAGGAAAGACACTCACAAAGTTCCCGAATACTCTGTCGGCTCAACAAAGAGTGCTTGAGCATAAGTCGCCAGGAGGGCACTTATATCCCTTCAAGGAAAGAAATAGATAGAGTTATTGAATACTTTGTAGGCTTAGCAAGGTGTGCTTGAGCATAAGTTGCCAAGAGGGAACTTATATCCTTTCTGGGAGAGAAAGGGGTAGAGTTACTGAATACTCTGTGAGTAGAAGCTCTGGAAGGAGTGCATCGAGCAGGAGAACGCCAGGATGGCGAGAATAATTTCTTTTGAAGAAATCCTTCGGACCTGAGTTTGACGAAATCCTAGAAACGAAAGGAGTGCGTGGGAGATCCAAATCATCGAGGAAATCAAGCTCAGAAGAGATAACACTTTTCATAAGCGCAAGTGAGACCAAGAGTTGAGTTCAAAGGGAGAAGTTTGAAGGCCGATACCTTTGAACGAATGGAAATATTCTAAGTCAGAATATCATAGCCTAGGAGAGTTAGCACCAAAGGATTTGGCCAGGACTCATTAAGGAGTTGAATGGACAACAAAGAATCTTCGAAGAAGAAGCATCGATAGCCAACAACCGTAGGATCAAGAGAAGCTGCGAGGAGGATAAAGGTAAGAGTCATTCAACTCTCAAAGCCCAGGAGGAATGGGATCCATTGATCCATAACAGATCTGAACCGGTGGTTCATTTCACGGTATCAGATATCGAGATTTGGGAGGACATAAGTCCTTAGTTTCCAAATTAATGACATGTGAAATCATGATTTGATCGCAACCGTAGATCATAGGAGGATATGGACCGTCTTATCAGAGTCCAGATAGGCAAGAATGTGCACAGGAGGAGATCAGATCTGGACCATTGGATATGAGCGTGTGGAATGACAGCTGTTGGATCTGGAGGAAGGTGCACGAGAGAAGTTTTGAAATGATCGGAACCGTCCATCATCAAAGAGGACAGGTGGCATCAGATCCGGGGTGTTCGTGGAACCAGACACCAGAAGATTTGAAAGGAGAAGAGGAGTAAACTTGTGAAAGGGAATTTTGTGAAATCATCTGGACGTCCATTAGAAAGGATGCATGGCGAGAAGACAAGATTTCACTAACTCGCTGTGGAAGGAATTCAAAGGGTGGAGTTTGTGAAATTCATGAAACGCAAAATCGCGAAAATACTCTGAGCCGTTGGGTCGAGTCAGGCTGTGGGCTATCGATCCGAAGCATCGAAATTTTGACATTTCGGGTACCGGGGTTTCTAAGGAGAGAACCATCCAAAAATCCCAAGTCAAAAAGTTCCAACTTTGCAAAGGAGGAACGTGGACCGTTGGATCATGGGACAGTGAGGACCATTGATTTGACATAGGAGGATTTCAGAATTTCGAGGATCGAAAGATCTGAGGTGAGAAGTCTTTCAACTTTGCGAGTTACGAAGTCCTGAAATGCTTTGAGGTTTGGCCCCAAGTCATAGCAGGGGTCATATGGACATAGGCTAAGGTAGGAGCTAGCAAGCGCTAGGCTCTTATTTCGGATTTCAGGGTTTGGAGGAGTTGGGAAACATTGCATTGAAAGTCCCGAAATTGTGAAATCGTGATACGATCGCAGTCGTTGATCGAGAGGAGCGAAGGACCATAGATTGGTCAATCAGGGATTCAAGAAATAGGATTCAGGGGTGGCTCGCATGCAGAAGTCCCAAAGTCCCGTAATGTGAAGCGCCTTTTGACAAGGCCTGTGGTCACCTTCAGTGGTCACGTGGAGGGGAATCTTGCGCCTTGTGCTTGTTCGCGTAGGTGGGGTTTCAACAGAAGGACCCATGGATTTGTTGAAGATTCTAGTAGGGAACTAAAGATCCATTTCGTCTCATCAAGAGATGAAGAATGATCCTTAGACCGGGAGGTTAGAGGACCCTGTCAAGGCAGAGGTAGGGGGTCTGCATCAAGTGTTATCAGAGCGGAATTTCGTCTGTATATTTCAGGAAAAAAGGATTGAAGGAGAAATTCTGGTAACATCAAGTGGTATCAGAAGCAAAAGTTCATCTATATATAGAAATTGAAGGAAGATAGGGCATTGATGCTCTGTGGTGATTGTTGTAAGGTGTGCATCAGTCAATAGATATCCAGGTGAGCTATAGGGGAAGCTGGGAATGCTCTCAGTTGTAAAGTGAACAATAGGCTTGCCAGGAGAGCAGGTAGAAGAATGAGATGGCTACTAAAGGCCATGAACGTGGTCCAAGAGGAGTCTACCAATAGAAAAGCAAGGCTGAGATAGACAAAGAGATCAAAGAGATAAGAACACAGATGAAGAATCTTGCATTGAAAATGAAATGGGATGCAAAGGTGCATTGGGTGTATGAATGGCCCATGAAGAAGAAGGTGAAGTGGCCCTTTCATAAATTGTTGGTCAGAGGACAACGAAGGTTGTTGAGAAGGTGGTTGAGGCATACTGAAAACCTTAGTGAACCAGAGGAGGAACTGATTCACATTTGTGTACCAAAACCTGGGAAGAGTCTTAGTGATAATGAGGAGAATATATTAAAGAAGGGTCTCAGAGACTGCTAGGTGAGCAGCGATGAACTTTTAAGTTTCCAGGTGAGCAATGAGATGGGATCATTGGAGGATCTCATAGACTGCCAGGAGGGTAGGGCAGAAATCCTAGGTTGCCAGGTGGGCAAGGGAGAAGAGAAAAGACTGTCTGATAGTCCCATGAACTCAGACGTGAGTTCGGATTAGAAAGGAGAGATGAAAAAGGAGGGTCAAAAATACATTCTAATCATTGGAGGAATTGAGGTATTCCTGCCACATAGCCCAATTGAGGCTAGCACATGTGTTGCAAATGCAACTGTAGAAAAAGGACATCTAGCAGTGACTATCATGGAGGAAGAGGAGAACATGGAGCAGACACTGATGTTTTTTTCCAACAGAAGAAGAAGAGAATTCAACAAAATTGCTCAAAATTTTCATCCAGGAAGCTGAACAGGAGGTAACTACAGTACTGGAGGCTGCAGAAGCATAATAAGAGGAATAAAAAAACATAGATTTTGCTGGTCGGTGTGAAGAATTGGAAGCCCTAGAGAGAAGGGTGACAGTGCAGATCATGCACATCCAACAAATCAGGTTGGAGACAGAGGGAGAATACCGTCCCAAGGAGCAACTGGAAGAAGTTGGAGATATGCCAGCAGGAGAACTGGCAGCAACAAAGCTATCAAAGGAAGAAGCTGAGCAACAACTCAGTGATAAGACCTATGGTCATGTGGAGGGAAATCTTATGCCTTGTGCTTGTTTGTGTAGGTGGGGTTTCAATAGAAGGAGCTAGGGATTTTTTGAAGGTTCCAGTAGGGTACTAAAGAGCCATTATGAATCATCAAGAGATGAAGAACAATCCTTAGACTGGGAGGTCAGCGGACCCTACCAAGGCAGAGGTAGGGGGTCTGCATCATGTGTCCTAGATATGTTTAGGGCATGGATCAAGATGGAGTACACCATTCCTTACAACCCTCAACATAATGGGGTCATAGAGAGGAAGAACATATCTATTGTTCAGGAAGTCAAGGCGATGATTCATGATCAACATTTACCTATTTTTCTATGGGTAGACGCATCCATGAATATAATGTATGTTCAGAACAAAATTCCTCATAAGATTTTGAGGAAAATGAATCTCGAGGAATCCTTCACCGGAGTGAAGCATGAGGTTGGACACTTAATGATATTTAGGTGTCCAATATACATTCATGTACCCAAGGAGAAAAGGACCAAGATAGAATATTTAGGTAGAAAGAGTACATTTGAGGGGTACAATGAGTATTTGAAGGCATACCAGATCTACATCCATGGTCAGAGACAGATTAAGGTGAGAGGAGATGTTACCTTTGAGGAGGAGGTAGCCTTCAGGAGATCTAGAGGATCTCACATGGAGATTGATAGTGAGAGACAAGAAGAGATGATTCCTTCTCCCCCTCACCCTCCAAAAGTTCAGAGGGAGACAATTGAGCCTATTGATTCAATTGATCCCTTTGATCCTATATCTCTAGTTGATGTTCCCAGAGATATTGTAGTAGGTCGGAAGAGACCTACACAGGCTCGTCAAACTTTGCAGGAGGTAGAAGGACATGTAGCTCCTCATGGTACCTTCCGAGATACCGAGAGACCTTATATATATTCGTGCTATGCCACAACTATGATCCACATCATTGATTCTAAGCCTTCCTGTTATGAGGAGGCATCTAATCAACTAGTATGGAGAGATTCCATGATGGAGGAGTATCAGTCCATCATGAAGAATGATGTGTGGGATATTTTTCTAAGACCTGAGGGGAAGTCTGTAGTGACTTCCAAGTGGATCTATAATATCAAACACACATCTTATGGGAGAATCGAGAAGCACAAAGAGAGATTTTTTGCTATAGGATTCTCTCAGGTGGAGGGAATAAATTACAAGGAGACATTTTCTCCTATTTCTTGATACACTTCTATCCATATGATTATTTCCCTTGCAACATCCATGGGTTGGAGACTACATCAGATGGATGTGAAGAAAACCTTTTTCAATGGAGATATTGAGGAAAAAGTATGCATCGAGAAGCTAGATGGTTTCATGATACATGAGAAGGAGTCTCATGTGTGCAGGTTGAAGAAGGCCCTATATGGACTCAAGAAAGCACCTCGAGCTTGGTATGCAAGGATTGATGGACACCTGATGAGTTTGGGCTTCAACAAAAGTGTTGTTGATTCCAATTTGTACTATAATACTATTAATGGTGTGTTCCTAATTTTGGTCCTCTACTTTGATGATTTATTCCTCACTGGTACAGAGATCCTTATTTTTGAATGCAAGTATGTGTTGGCCTTTGAGTTTGAGATGAAGGACCTTGGTATGATGCACTATTTATTTGGACTAGAGGTGTGGCAGATAACTAATGAGATCTTCCCATGTCCGGGGAAGTACAAAGTTTAGATATTGAAGAAGTTTGGGATGCTAAAATATAAGCCCATGGATACACCAATGGTGATGAATCTGAAGAAACTAAGTGTGTCTTCTTCTGATTTTGATTATATTGATCTGACCCTATACAGATAATTGATTGGATCATTGATGTATCTGGTTAACACCATACAAAATATTTTCTATGCAGTGAGTGAACTTAGCCAGTTTATGAGTCAATCGAGATAGACACACTGGATTGTTGTGAAGCATGTGTTGAGGTACCTGTGAGGCATAGTTGGACATGGTATGAGATATACTTCCAGTGTTGAAATGATATTGTAGGGTTATAGTGACTTTGATTGGGCAGGGAGTACAATGGACAAGAAGAGCATCTCTGGGTGTTACTTCACTTTGGAATCTACCATGGTTTCCTGGTGTAGAAGGAAACAAACTTATGTGTCTTTGAGCACCGTAGAAGAAAAGTACATTACATTGAGTGTGGTAGTCCATGAAGCAGTGTGGCTTCACAAGCTCCTTACAGATTTATTTGGACATATGCTGGATTCCACCGTTATTCATTGTGATAACCATAGTTGTGTGAAGCTCTCATAGAATCCAGTGTTTCATGAAAAATCAAAACACATTGAGATCAAGTACCATTACATATGAGAAATGGTGTAGACGATGGCAGTACTAGTGTAGTACCTTCGTACAGATGAGCAGGTTGCTGATGTTCTTACCAAACCCCTTATCAAGACAAAGTTAGAGTACTTCCACGGATGAGTGCCACGTCAAATGTTATTTAACTGGGGTTTCTTTTTGTGTCCCCAGTCCCTTATTTTAAATGTCGACCATGTGGGGGGTCCATAATCCATTATGAATAGTTGATCTATCAACCAAATCACGTGATTAACCCTACAGTAAACATGCACGTTCATTAATTTAAAACCATTAAACATATAATATATAAAAAAGATTTGACATAAACCTTAATTTATTAAAAAATTTAGATAAAATAAAATGAACTTAACACTAAATATTAGAATAAAATAATATTTTGTTATAATATTTCCATACTAAGCTATCCCTAAAGTTTTTATGAATTTTATTTTACAAAAATACTTAACTATGATAAAATCTAAAAAAATAAAATTTTGAGACCCTAAGAAAAATTTAGACCATGTTACAACATCTGGCTCCATGTGAGGATTGTGTTTCCTTGTGAGACACAAAATAATAGCATATCATGTGCCTTTATTGGGTTATGGATTCATTATTCTCGTTTGTAAGATAAATCTATAATTGAAGAAACTGAACCACTACTATGTTTTAGAGTTTAACATGTTTATGTAAAATTTTACCAGAGAAGGATACAAAGATTTCACTCATTCAAATTTAACCTAGAATTTTAGGGGTAATATAATTTTAAGTTTTGGATAAAAAGTCAAATTTATGACTAATGTTCATACTTTACAATTTTTAAGATTATTAGGTAATTATTTGGGTTAGAACAATGTCTTTGTGAGGAAACTAATTTGAGTAAGTAATAAGTTTTAAGATAATTCATTGGCAATCTTTCTCATCCTCATGGTGTTGCTACACTACCAAAAAATTCCCATAGCCTATGGTGTAGTCACCCTGACATCATAGGCCTTGCTTCACTGCTAGCGAGCGTCCATAACACTAGTGAAGATACTTACATTTCTCACTTGAATTTCCTTTCACCATCCCTTACAATTATTTTAATAATTTTAGGAGATGGGCGCAATCAACATGCTTTCCACATTTAAGTGATGATGTCTATTTATCAAGGATAAGTTAGAAATACATGAGTGATGAAATATACTCACAAACATTTTCATTTCCTCATTTTTTATTTTGTCTTTCCAAACCAAAAACCATTTTAATGGTGAGTCTTGAGTAAAACAACCAGTTACAAATTTGACACTAAAGTCTCTACCTAGAAGGAATTACCCTTTAAAAACCTTTTCAAGTTTCTTGAGAGAATAAACACATGTTCTCCTTTCTGGTTTGTAAATAACATGTCAAATCTAAACTAGCAGTTGAGACAACCTTTTCTATTTAGATTTTGTAATCCGAGAAATTAAGGGTTTATGTTTTAAGAAAGAAGAATTATTTAAATGAAATGATCCTTTAGAAGGATGACCAAAATATATAAGAAACAATTTTTTTGTATTTGTTTGTTTTGGTTATCTATAAAATAAAAGAAAAAGCAAGAAAACCAATTATATACAATGAATGAAAAATTGAATTTTAAAATTGAATAAAGTGTTTTAGGAATTTCCCATTCATAGGCAATTCCAAGAAATTTCCTTCTAGATTTTGAAGGGAGAACGAATTGTTTCCATCAACTGCAACAATCTTGTAGGGTCCTAACCACAAATGATCAAACTTTCCATGTTTTCCAATATATTCTCTTATGCTATCCCGTCTTAGTACCAAGTCACTAGGAATGAAATTTCTTTGTTTTGCTCTCCTGTAAAAAAAAATGCCTTCATCTTGTATTGATATTCTTGAAACTTGTCATTAACTTGCTCTCTGGTTTGTTGCACTTCAATTAACTGATTCATTCTTCTAGTGAATTCATTTGGTTCTTCCTCACTATCCTACAAAAATTTCATGAAAGACAATGAAAGTTTAATAGGAAGTACCACATCAATGCCATAAATTAATTTAAAATGAGACATACTTGTGGACCTTTTAGGACTGATTCTATTAGCCCACAGTGAAAATTTCAAATGAGAGTGCCAAGACTTTTTATTATCTGTTAACATTTTGTTAATGACTCCCATCAGAATTTTATTTGATGATTTAGCTAATCCATTACCTTGAGGGTAATAAGCAGTAGAATGACCAAGGATAATATTTTATTTTTGACAAAAAATATCATTGCAAGATATTTAAACACTTGAACACTGTCAGTTATAATTTTCCTAGGACATCGAAACCTGGAAAGAATATTTTCCTCAAGAAATTTGATCACCATTGCATCAATAACAAATCTAGTTGAAATTGCTTCCACCTGCTTGGAAAAATAATCTGTTGCAGTTAAAATCCACATGTGTTGCGCAATAGAATCATGATGAATCTAACCTATGGAGTATAAACCCCATTGTTATAAGGGATCTTCAAATTTTATTGGAACCAAAGGAATAGAAGGAATCCTTTGTTTTCCTACAAAAAGATGACATTCTTTGTAGGACCTTACCTTGGTATTTACTTAAGAAAATAATTTTGGCCAATAACAACCAACTCTCAAAATTTTATATGTTTTAGCTCTGCAAGTATGGTGTCCTCCACACATGCCTTTGTGAAAATCATCAATGATTCCTACAATCTCATCTTCAGCAACGCAATTTAGCAAAACTACCAAAGGGTCTTTCCAATAAATTTTTTCATTTATTATACAACACTTTTCCTGACTAAAATCAGATCGACATTCATGATTTTGCAAATAAAATACAATATCTTTGTACCAAGGAGACAAAGAGAACTTATCATGAATTTTTACCAAAGGATGTTGTAAATTTGTCTCCTCATACTGTTATGAGGAAAATCTCTCTATGGCTAGGGTAAACCACAACAGATGGAAATGACTGCAAAAATCAACTCTAATCTCAAGTATGATAGGTAAACAAATATGTTAGCAATACAAGATAAAAGGCCTACCTCGTCTAGACGTTCGATGAAGTCCACCATTGAGCACTTGAACCATATCAATATACCTACAACTAGTCCTCAACAACCAAGAAAAACAAGCATATGGTGATATTATATGATGTTAGAACATTAAATAGCACAATCCATTAATAAACATGACAAATACGCCCATGGATAATAATTCAAATATTTACAAGATATCAATTGGACGGGAAAATAGTATTTCTATTAATATGTGATCAACATAAGTGAAAATGTTACAGACTTTCGTGTCGGCATGGTTCGGAACTGAGAAACTAAGTTCCTTCCAACTGGGCCTCCAGCACTTCAATCCTCCACCAAAGGCAAGCTCATAAAAGAGAAACAATTAGGTTCTCAATCAATAAGGGAAGAGCTTGGGGGATGAACACTATGTTCAGACTTAAAGGACAGAGGGATGCAGACTCAATATGAAGTAAAGAATTTCTCCAGAGTAACTTTGCTCTCAAAGTTTAATTCTTTCTCCCTTTTCCATAGCTCAAAATTGACCCATTTATAGCCTTCAAATGGAACTGAAGGGCCGAGTCAGAACATTTCCAGTATATGGAAGGCCAAGGATCATAGATCTCCTGTCGTCACATGGAAACCCAAAATTAATTTTCATTTTTTGGCACAAATCCTGATGTACGTGGATTGTAGTGGTGCAACTTGCGTATACGCATGCTGTATAGTAGGCAAGATGCATACATGTGGAAAATTATGTATTTTTAGCTATGGGATTTTACAAACAAGGATGATAAGTTTGCATAGGGAAACGGAAAAAGGCCTTCTGTGTAAGATTGCATAGGGTGAGGAAAATATTTCTATAATAGATGCCCCCTAATGTGTGAGGTCAGAGGATTATTTGCGATGGCCAAAATACATTATAAACAACCCAAAAGTGGAGTGATGGGGAACCAACTGGAAAAACTAGTTTCTCATTACATTCTTCATTGACTTTGCATACATGGATTCCATTAGAATTACACTGCAGATCCATTTGAAAATATACCAAACAATTGTTTATGGCCATGAATAGGAAAATACAAATGCGGTTACATGCCAAAATATTTCATAGTCACGAACAAGGACCAGTAGAACCAGTCTCAAAATAAATATGAAGATATCTGTATACAATGGAGTACAATATGATCTCCCATGATCACTGAAGTCATATAGGTATCAAGGCACCGAGTACATTCTTAGAGGTTTGAATAAAGGAGTCGGTGTCGAACACCTGAAGAATACATTGATTAGGAGACATTGATGTATTCCCAACTGTCGATGGCGAGAGAACCTTCCACTGATGACTGCAAGCCTCAAGGTATTCATAAGACTCTAGGTCCCATTTCCAGAATAGATGACCTAAATTCGATGGAAGGAGACTCGCTGAAAGGAGAGAATTAAGGCATCTCTCATCAGTCAGCACGAGGTACAAAGCATGAGCTTCATGATTTGGAGGAAATCAGACGAAGAACATGTTCACAAACCAATGACCCTGTGTGTCTTTCGCATGTGCCAAGTGCAAGCGGTACATGAAAAAGACCCTCTAAATAGCAGCCAATGAGGAAATATGTTGACAAAGGCGAGGAAACAACCAATTAGGCTAATGGAATCCAAGACACTGCATGAATCCCAATGTGTGAATAGATGTCTTTCCATCGAACAAAAGGGAAACCACCCAGTCAACGACCAATGATGAAATGTTGACTGTTGGGTTCAAGGTCTCCTACCAATGATGAAAGTAGGACCAGGGTGCGTGATAGGACTACAATATTATGTGACTCTAAGACAAAATAAGGGTATGACCGACATGCAAATTCAAGAGTTCTGAGAAGTGGACGACACAGGTTGATAAACTTCCTTTGAAAAAGAGCATGAGACATATGGAAGACTCTGACAACATAGAATCAATGATGAAACCTTGAGATGCAGGGGGCATCAATGACATTCTCTATAGGCACTAGAAGAGTAACCAGTCGGTAGAGAAGACTCTGTAATGATCTCAACTTCCTAAGGCCATGCTAATCCCAAAATTATGATGATGAATGGACTCAATAACTTTGTGCTCTATTCAAAGGAGACACACATGCTACCAATATAAGATAATACTCCCTTCCAACCCGTCTTTTTTTTTTTTTCATAGACAAATGAATTCTATGATACAAAGGAGGAAACGAGTGTCACAAGTAAGAAAAACTAGTTCCAGCAGTGGAACATACCTATGCTCAATGCAAGGGGATGCATGCGGGAGATGGACGCTCGAGGGAATGTTCCCTCCTAGGTATAGGGTTTCAAATTTTGAAGGATATAAATGAGGGTCTTCTTGGTTGAGGATGCAAAAACTATTGAGGAAGAAGGTTTATAACACAAAGCGAGAACCGACTAAAGGCTCAATACTGCAAGCAAGGGCATGAGATGCAATCACAAATTGACGCCAAAAAATGTCATTTTTTGTGACGTTTAGTCTACTTGGTGTGAAGAAGGAATAAACTTGTGCCAAATAGACGTCATTTCAAATCCAATATACGAGTGTGAAAGAGACAAGTTCACTTGACAATATTTTCACTTTTTTAAGACGAGTTGGAAAAGATCTTAAATTAAACTCGGTTGGGAGTCCGCTAGGTATAAGGAAGCATGTTTATGAGTGAGAAATGAAGCTTAGCATAAATTCATGTACTAGCTATAAGGGACTCACGTTCCTAAGGAAAAAATCTCTACATGGGCACCAAATGAGGCATGGGATCTAACTAGGGAACCCATGTTTGGTAAGTCTCTTCCACTCGATCGCGACACTACTTATAGCAGATGGAAGGTTCTATGTCACAACAAATGGGTTTGTACCTAAGGCATAAAAGTGACAGTTATAGGACAATGCAAAAAAGCATGGTGGAATGGATACCTATCCTATATGTTGGGTAGTGAAAATACCTGTCCGTGGTGACGAGTGACCAACATAACGACGAAATCTGCAAGAATCCCTAGTGAAAACTACAAAAACCAACTCAATCCACCTCTGTATTAGTCTGTTAGGAAAAAAAGAACTCAAAACTATATAAAGTGGGTAAAAACTGTTATAAATAGTAACAAAACAAAAAATTACTATGTCATTTTGACTTTTTACCCAAATAGTGAAAATTGGAACAAATTACCTCTGAGATTCAACTGGTTATTACGGGAGCGTCAGGCGACAAAATCAGAAACTGTATGGACTAGGTAACTCCTGTTCCTCTCCTCTTCCTTTCTAGTGGATAAATTTTTTAAATTAGGTTTCAAATTTTGAGTAAATTAGGGCGCCAATTGGGACCTAGAGTGGGTTCCAGGTTTCTCCAGAGTAACTTTGTCTCTATCTTATGTAGTTTCTTCTCGAGCGGGTTCTGGGTTTGGAACCTAGAGTCAAGATTCTTCCGAGAGGACCTCACGATCCATCCATGGAATAGTGGACCGAGGTAATGAGACGACAGAGGGGAAGTAGGGTGCCCACACCCTACAATGAGGGTTTCTTATATTGATGGTAGCGACAGGTCATTGCTCTGGACGACTATCCCTATGCAAGGATCAACTTCAGAGGAGACCCCTCCATGACAATCCCACTAGGGACCGCCTACGGGGACATATGCATGTCAAATGTTTTTAAATATTTCATTTATTTTTATTTTTGTACAGTGAAACAAAAATATTTTGTATGATGTTTAAGTACTAACTAGACACTTGTGTAACATAGACGTGGGTTCGCGATAGTCGAATAGGATTCCTCGACATCATCGTAGGAACCTGGAATATGAGGCGGAGAGAGGAGAAGTTGAGAGACTCCTTCAAAATGTGCAGGGAAACCTATCTCGTTTGACTCATAGGACTCCCATGGTTCAGGTAGAGGATCTGTCGGAAGCCATGCAACGACAAGTGGTTGGTGTGCCCAGAGCTTGGGTGTGACTCTTTCAGTGTCTCACAAATGCTGTAGTTTGTTACCATGAAACACATTCGGTGCCACATGTGTAGATGTCATAGATATTGTAGTATTGGTTGTATATGTGTATTGAGGGTGTTAGCCCCAATTTTGTACTATAAACACCATATTTTTTGAAATATATATAAAATAGGGTTCTTCGGATTTACTTATATTTACAATGTGTACATTGATGAGATGGTTTTCTTTTCTTTAGTTATGTGACAAATTCCAATCTAAAACGAAATTAGCATAAGCATCGGATACATGATTAGAACTCCTAGGAATGTGATAATAAGTGATAAAATCAAACTGTCGTTCTAAAAGATGTACCCATAGGAATCGTCAGAGTAAAGTAGGATTACGCACGCGACAACTTTCGTTCAACTGACATACTACTAATTGGGAATCCATTCGAACCTCTAAAGAGAGAATACCGTGTGAGACATCATGCACAACAGTTCTATAACAACGCTATATTCGGCCACATTGTTCGTGGATGGCCCTAGGCATACGCCACCTAAAGACACCAGTAGAGCCTCGGGTGAGTAAACCACCAAAGCGACAAAAGAAAAGTTTCGTGTATGATGACTGGGTCTGTCTATGAATCCTAGGTATAACTAAGATTTTGTTGACATCTGCCAACTAAGGGAAAACTCGATAAGCAAGCCGAAGACAAAAAGAAAGGGAAAAAACATATACACTAAATTACATTAGTATACAAAGAGTTACACCTGAGCTTAGGGATCAAGCGTAATATATTTTCAAGTAGAGCCCATTCCTAGGCTCGACCAACATATTCCCTTCATAATCTTCTAACTCATAGGATCATTTTTCTAAGACCCATTGCACAATATAGGGACCGTGCCACATGGGTTTAAACCTGCATGCCCCCAGTGGTTCTTTGGATTGATCATACAAGAGGACCAATTCACCCTCAACGTACAACCGAGGATAGACAAAATTATCTTACTGGACCTTGACAAATATTTTGTTCACCTCGATAGCCATAGAGGTGTCTCGACGCTTCTCGTCAAGACTCTCTAGGTGTACAAGGCGTCACTCGAGATCGAAAGTGTCAGGTAGGAGCGCGACTGCCAACTTAAGAGAAGGGATTTCACATTCAATAGGTAATATTGACTCCACACCATGTACTAACTAGAAAGGGAAAAAACTGGTGGCAGTCTTGACTGAGGTTTGGTATGCCCAGAGTGCGGGATATAGCATAATGTGCCAGCCAAAATTACTCTAGCTGAAATTTTTTTGCAAAATGGCCTTGCGAGACTTGTTGACGGCCTCTACTTGTCCATTTTCCTGGGGGTAATAAGGAGAAGAATGATCATGTCTAAACCCTAGCTTAGATGCTATTTCTTCCATCATTTAATTATGAAAGTGACTTCCATGATCATTTACAATCTCACTCGGGATACCGAACCGGGTGATAATTTGATTGAATAGGATGAAGATGATAGTCTTCCCGTCAGATTTAACTCTAGGCATGGCCTCGACCCACTTATTAAAGTAGTCGACGACCATGATAATGTGTTGATGACCCCCAATCGGAGTTGGGTTGCAATCCACGAAGTCCACCCCACACTTGGTGAAGGGACCAACAGTAATGACTGGATGAAGAGGGGCTCGATGCGAGTGCATTTTCCAAGTGAACACCTAGCATGGTAAACACTTCTTAACCGCTTCAATACAATTCATAAAGATAGATGGCCAGAAATAACCGGCTCACAAAATATTTTGGGTTGTTGCAAGCCGGATAGTTGACCACCACAAGCCCCATTGTGGCAATTGTTTAGGATTGACTTGGCTTCCCTGTGATTTAAAAAATGATGCAATATATTGTCTATTCCTCGACGATACAAAGTGTCACCGATGATAGTATAATTCTTAGCTTGGTACCTTACACGTCGTCGGTCATCTCGCGAGAGATGCTGAGGGAACTTCAAAGTTTGAAGATAGAGAACAATGTCTCCCTACCAGGGGTCGAACGACGAGACAAGAAAAATTTGTTCATCCACAAATAAATCAATATGGATAACATCCTCATCTAATCATGGAAATTCAGATATTAACTCCGTGAATACTAACGATTTCTTGGATTTCGTCGAAGCGGAATCGAGATCAAATTCTTGTAAAATGACAATCCATTTATTATACTTCCTCCCTATGATACACCTGGTAACGATGTATTGAAATGGATTGACATCAACAACCATAGTAGTCTTGCAAAGCAATATATAATGACGTAAACTTTGGACTGCGTGAACAACAGCCAAAGCTATCTTTTCAATGTGAGAATAATTAAGCTCAGGACCGACTACGTTTCGACTAAGATAGTAGATGATGTGCTCGTAGAGCTCATCATCCTCCTAAACCAAAACCATACCAATCGTCTCCTCAGACACAACGATATAAAGCAAGTAATCCCTACTATAGTAAGGATACTTCAACAAAGGCGCCAATACTAAGGCTTTCTTCAAAGCATCGAAGGAGTCCTGGGCTCTCTCATCCCAGATAAAAGGGGTGTCCTTATTCAAAAGTAGCATGAAACCCTTAGTGATATTGGAATAATTCACTATAAATCGATGTAGAAAGTTAGCTTTCCCCTGCAAACCTTGAATTTGTATAATAGTGCATGGGTGTTAGCCCTTGGTTATGGAATCAAGTGAAGATCAAGGAAGAAAAGGGAGAATGAGAACTACGCGGAAGACACAGTGACTGTTATTGGGTCGAAGTGAACAGAAGAGAAGAAAATATGGAGCGAAGCCCGAGAAAGAAAGTTTTTGGATGAGGAGATCGGGGATGACATAAAAGCAAGGAAGAAGGATCATGGATAGGTCAACAAGAAGAAAAAGCCATCGTTGGATGCTTTGGAGCACCGTGCGATAAGAAAGGAAAGACAGGCTGGCGAAGCCCTGAAAATATGGGTCAAGTTGATCTAGGGTTTTAGACACCTAGGGTTTTGGTATCTAGGGTTTTGGACACCTAGGTTTTGGCCTAAGGCTGTTGGTGAGTAATTGTAATGTATAAATAAAGGTCAAGAGGACCTGGGTTGGGTTGGTATCAAGATAGGTTATCATTTTTGCTAGTGATCAATCTGATTGTTATTGTGAGAGACTATTATATTGAGAGAGAGAAGTGCTAAGAGTGAGAGACTTCTGGTATTGTAAGATATTCAGCTGGGTGCAAAGATCAACCCTGCAGTTGGGTGCACAAGGAGAGAAGAGAAGGAGAGGAGAAGAGAGAAGATCTTCTAGCTAAAAGCGCAGATAAGAGCTGTATGCTTTACATTAATATATTATAGCACAGTTATGTGGACGTAGCCCTAGAGAGAGGGTGAACCACGTATATTTTGTGTTGTGTGTGATTGGTACTTTGTGTCTGTCATTGATATACTATGATTGCATTACTACTTTAGATTTGATAAGTAGATGTGAAGAATAGATCTAAGTTGATAAGTGATATATGAATGCTATCTTGTTCTTGTGTTAGATCCACTTGATATTCCCCTTGGTTGTAGACATGTCTGTCCCAGAACCCCCTCATAACTACTTCGGATGAGACTGCATCTGCTTCACATGTGTTTCTGAAAGGGCCAGTAGTTAGGGATTGTTGGTGCGCTCTTGGAGATGAACCCTAGGTTTGCCCCTGTGCCAACAAATTTTTCCATTTCCGGGACAAGAATATTTTTGAGGGAATGTCAAGGTGGTTTCCATTGAAGATAGAGATTCAAAAGTGGATAGATGATAAAGAGAAGGAATTCGTTGAATCCCAGAATAAGAACCCTAATCTTAGCACTGAGGATTGGCTACAAAGATATATCTTCACCGATATACATGAGATATTCTTTGGAGGGATCCATCAGGAGCTATATGACTGGCTAGCTATATTAGCAGATATCCAGTTTGAGATCCGATCTAGACATCCTATGGTTTGGACGTCGGAGTTGATCAAGAAGGTTAAGATATTTGATAATGTTGTATCATGAGAAATAGATCACTGGTTTAATAGTACCATTGGAGGGTACATCACAGAGTTCGTTGTTGACAAAGTAGAATCATACAACCAAGCCGAGAGTTATTTCTTTAAGGGAACTAGAGGAAAATTTTTGCATTTTCTGAAGCTGAGAATCAAGATGCTATTGCATGAGAAGAACATCTTGAAGACACAATAGATTGGTCGGATAAAGAAAGGCTAATGTTAAAAAATTCGAATAGCGACAATGACACAAAAGCTGGACATGCGCGTAGTGGGAGAGTATTCAGAGAAGCTCATCTTGTGAACCTATTTAAGAAGAACTATGGGGAGGAATGTTTCTATAGTGGAGAAGAAGAAGAACTAACAGATGAAGAACATTCAGAACCCGCTAGGGCAAATGAAGGAAAAGATGAAGAGATTCGCCGAGGAGAAACTGAAACCTCAGAAACTGTGCATAGCATCGAAGTAAGTACTGTTATCCCTCCTGTTGATTCAGTAGTATTAAGAAACTAGAGTAATCCCAGTCACCAGAGCATCCAGAGCACTATCAATAGTAATTCCACCGCATATTTAGTTAGGAACCCTAGGAACATCTATGGCAGATGAGATGAGACTCCCTATCTTTGGGGGAGATGGATCTGAATATCCTGATCAACACCGGTTTCTATTTGAAGCCGTATGGAACATTAAGAATCTCACAGATGAAGTTGTCAAAAGAAATCAGTTCAGTACAACTCTCAGAGATCGTGCACTGAGTTGGTACATGTAACTTGTTCAAGGACTTGCACAGCCTAAGCCATTGAATCAGATCAAGAACGCGCTAATTGTAGAATTCAAGAAACCTAAGTCAGAATCCCAATGTATCATAGAGCTGAAAGAGATCAAGAAAAAGTTGGTTGAACCTATTTGGGAGTTCGATCAGAGATTCAAGACCTTAACAGGTCGATTGACTTTTCAGATCCCAGATGAGCAGAACAAGGAATGGTTCATTGCCTCCCTTCTACCACACATCAGAGTTCCCCTGATGCAATAGAAGATTTCTTCATAGGCTGAGGCATTGGAGATCACCATGAATCTAGAATCAACCCCTATGGGAGAATCCATCTCAGGTATGAGTCAAATCTTGATTCAACTAACTAGTTTGTCTCCACAGGTCGAAGATATGAAGAAAGACAAGGGAAAAGATAACATAGAAGAAATTTGGTGTGTCAGATGCAGATCAAAAGGCCATGATAAGGAACACTACCCTATATTCAATGAATACTTGGCTTTTGGAGATCCAAGCCCCTTGAAGCAATTCACCTTACCCTGGTGCGAGGTATGCAGAAACAAACATCGTACTGGTGAGTTTTATTATATGAAAAAGTATGTTCAGACACCTAAAAATTTGTATTGTACATTATCTAAGTCCGTATGACATGATGATAGGGATTGTAGGGATTATGATCTCATGCATGAAAGGTCAAGAGACATATATAAGATTCAAGGCGAAGTACAATGAGAAGGAAACACTACGCAGTATAACTCTCCTGGGAGAGTAAACTTCAATCCTCGCGGTGGATTGAGAGGAAGAGGACGAGGAGGAGGAATGGGTCGAGGCTGAGGACAAATCATCTGTTATAACTGTGCACAACCAAGACACCTTGCAAGGGATTTTCAGAACCCTTATACCACTTGCAGCTACTGCAACTCATTTGACCATGTTATAGAAGATTCTCCTGTGCTACTAGCTAATCTTCAAGAAAGACGAGGGCCTCAAAAAAACCCTCAAGTGAAATTGATCTATGCTGAACCTTGCGGAGAAGACCCTAGAGTCATTGTTATAACAAGAGGCATTGTCACAGGAGATGACAGAATAACCCAAGGGAATATTACAGAAGACTCAGGGATCAAGAAAGATACAAAGAAGACACAAATGTTTGATGCAAGGAAAGAGATACAAATGTTTGAGGAAGCCAGGAAAGAATTTAGAGGAAACCAAGGCTCTGCATCAAAGACAAGACCAGAAGTGAGAGAATATGGAATGCCTCTAGCATTTGATTAGCCTGCTTCACCAAAATAAGGAAAATAGGTAAGCAAGCTCATGGAATTTTTATACATTTGTATTAAGTTGGTTCAGGATGAAAGCGCTGTACAAGAATTACAAAATTTAATTAGACAATATGAGATAGGAAATATAGATCCCTTACTGCATAGGGAAGTACACCAAATTTGTAAGAAGTGAAGGACAAATAAGGAATTACATTTGAATGCTTAAATAGGAGAGTATGAGATAGACTATGTAGTCCTCGACTTAGGGTCGGAGGTGAATGTCATGACGAAGAAAACTTGGGAACTGATGGGAAAACCAAAGTTGATCTATTCCCCTATCAGGCTTAGGATGGCTATCTAGCAAGCTGTCAGCCCATTTGGATGACTGAGCATGTCCCTGTGGACATTGATGGAGTAAGAACATTTGCCGATTTTGAGGTAATTGAAATAGTTGATGACAGTTGCCCTTACCCTGTGCTGTTAGGAATTGATTGGGCCTTAAACAAATCTACTGTTGTTGACTTAAAGAAAATACATATGAATTTTGAAGGAGATGGCCTTAGGTTCATCACACCTTTAGATCTAGATGAAGGTCAGCGGTACACTGAACCTATCAGAGAAGAAGACCACGCATATGCACTAGAAAACATATATAAACTAACAACCAGACAACATGATTACATTAATCCTATAGTTGATGGGAATCTAAGCTGGCGAAGTTACAGAGCGTTCTCATCAGACTCAGAAGAAGCACTAGAGAATTGAAAAAACTAGATGTATGAAGTATCTACAAGGAGATGTGCTAGATTAACGAGAGAAGTTTGCTGGATCAACACAACAGTAAGTAAATTACCCACATTTGATGGTCTGAATCTATTAGAAGCCTTCCTATCAGAATTTGAAGCAAGTGCACAAACACAACAGAGGTTGTTCTCAATGGATGAGGCCTTGAAATCCACACGAGCAAGATGGTGGGGGACACACAAAAGTAATATTACAGACTGGGTACAATGTCGTACTCTGATGACAACGCGATTATCAACACAAGTAGAAGGTTGTGAAGTTCGCTACATAGGTCGAAGCTGCCCAAAGGACCATGTGAAAAGATGTGAGGAAGCCTAGAGCAACATTCCTCAAGAAAAATGGGTACACAGATTCATCAACACGCTGGACATGACACCTATCAACTGGTACCTTCAAGCAAAACTACACCTCATCACTACAGATTGGAAAGGTATGACTCAAAATTTTGTAACCACCTTCTTATTTGAAAGTCAATATCCTTCAGTAGATCAAGCACTGTAGGTTGTGAGACATAAAGTATTCGAGGAGGTATCTAGCCTTTCCTTAGAACAGGAAGAGGATGAATGGACTGTGCCTCTCCAGAAACTGCAAGGTTGTTACAACATCAATGCCGATGAAGATGATGATCCGAGGAAGGTGAACATCACATAAATAAAGGGCTAGAGAGATGTGTAAGGACCAGGAGTTTAGTTGTCATTCATTGGAAAACCAATCAAAATCAAGAAAGTTAATATTGGAACAAATTAGACACCAAAGTTTTCAAATGTTGGAGATTATTAGGATGTTGCTACCATTGATAAAATTACAGAGTTACTGCATGAATATTAGGACTTGTTTCCAACCAAGTTCACTGATATGAAGGGCATTAAAGGGCCTATGGGAGAGATGAGGATCCCTTTGAATCCAGATGCTATACCAGTCAAACAAAGACCTTACAGACTGAACCCTAAATATAAGGAGAAAGTGAAGATTAAGCTTGACAGAATGTTGGAAGCATCAATTATAGAACCTGTCGAAGAGTCAAAGTGGATAATCCCTATGGTGGTGCAAGACAAGAAAACAAGAGAAATTAGGATATGCATAGACCTTAGGAAGCTGCATGATGCTTGTTTGCATGACCCCTTACCTACACCATTCAATGACGAAGTGTTAGATAATGTGGGAGGCCAGGAAGTATATTCTTTTACAAATGGATTTTTCAGGATACCATCAGATCTAGATTTCCATGGAAGACCACCATAAGACTAGATTTGCAACAAAATGGGGATCCTACTAATATACAGTGATGCCATTCAGATTCAAGAATGCCCCAACCATCGTTTCCAGGGTGGTGGTCGAAGCATTCAAGGAATTTCTTCATAAATGTTTAGAAGCATACTTTGATGATTGGACTGTTTTTAGCTTATTGAAAAATCACATTGAATGTCTAAGGCTAATGTTGGATAAATACAGGCAGTGTCAAGTTTCTTTGAACCTGAAGAAATGTATTTTATTTTCACCATTTGGCATGTTGTTAGGTCATATTTTATGCAAGCAAGGATTGATGGTAGATCCATACAAGATTGCCATTATAGTTGATCTACCCCCTCCTACGTCAGTCAAACAGATGCGCACTGCATTGGGACACACAAGCTACTACAAAATGTTCATTAAGGGCTATGCTCAGATTACAGTGCCCATGGAGAAGTTGTTGAATAAGGATTGTCAGTTTAGTTGGACAGAAGAATGCTGACAGAGCTTCGACACACTGAAATAGAAGATGGTTATTGCGCCCATTTTGGTTTTCCCAGATTGGACCAAGGAGTTTCATGTGCATGTCGATGAATCATCCATTGCATTGGGAGTTGTGTTAGCACAACCAGGAACATGATACATTGACCACCCGTAAGCCTTTTCTAGCAGGAAGCTATCTACAACTGAGATTAATTATACCACTACTAAAAGAGAGGGATTAGCCATGGTGTATGCATTGCAGAAATTTTGCCACTATTTGTTGGGAGGACACTTTAAAATGTTTACTGATCACTCCCGATTGAAGTAACTAGTCAAAAAGATAGTGTTGTGGGGAAGTATATGCATATGGCTGTTTCTATTTCAAGAATATGATTTTTAGATCATAGTAAATCTAGGGAGAATGAACAAAGGTCCTGACCACTTATCAAGGTTGGAACATGGAGAAGAGCCAACTGGTTTAGAGGATGCACTGCCAGATGCACAAATAATACCCATTAGAAATATTGATGAACACTTCACAGAGATAGTCCAGTTCCTATCAACATGAATGGCACCTAGTGAGTACACAATTCCTCAGAAGAAACAACTAGTGGTGCGCGCTGCAGATTTCTCACTTATCACCAGACATCTATACAAGATGGGACCTGATGAGATATTGAGAAGGTGTGTTATGGAGGTAGAACGACCACTGATCCTTTTGGAAGCTCATGAAGGCATCGAAGGAGGACATTATGCAGGGAAAACAACTGTGCAAAAGGTTCTTAGAGCTAGCCTTTGGTGGCTACTTTACACAGAGATGCTAAAGACTATTCTAGAGCCTGTGATGTATACCGAAGGGTTGGGAAACCATCCAGAAGAGATGAAATTCCATTAGCACCACAGCTGACCCTACAAGAATTTGAGAAATGGGTCATTGACTTTGTTGGACCTATAAATCCACCAGGAAAGCATACAGGAACAAGGTACATAATTACAACAACAAAATACTTGACTAGATGGGCCGAAGCAAGAGAAATCAAGGAATGTAGTGCAACTACAACTGCACGCTTCATATTTGATGACATCATAACCAAGTTTGGATTCCTAAAGATCCTTATGAGTGATCAAGGAACACATTTCATCAATAAGACATTTGAAGCCTTGACTGAAGAATTTACAATCCACCATCAAAAGAGCACACCGTACCATCCACAAGCAAATGGGACAGTTGAAGCATTCAACAAGATCTTGGAAACAACACTAAGAAATATTTGTTGTGTGAACAGAGATGATTGGGATTTAAGAGTACCAACAGTATTATGGGCCTATAGAACTACTTGCAAGAAGCTAACAATGCAGACCCCCTTCAAGTTAGTATATGGTCTTGAAGTTTTTGTTCCAATGGAATATCTGGTATCAAGCCTGAGAATTGTTGCCTTTGTAGATATGGATTACCCCGACGATGTTCAAGAGAGGCTTGCACAGTTGGTTGAATTGGAAGAATAAAAATTCATTGCAGGATTCCATCAACAGGTTTAGAAGAAAAGAGAGAAGGCCTATCATGATAGGGACATCAAAAATAAGGCATTCAAACAACGTGATCTAGTATTGGTATATGACAACAAGTTCATAAAACATCCTAGGAAGTTCAGAACACATTGTCTAGGTCCATACGAGATCGATTACGTTACATAGGGAGGAGCTATGCAATTGAAGACTCTGAATGGAGAATGGAAGGACGGTTTAGTGAATGGGAGTCGGTTGAAGTTGTACTATGACAACCAACTACCTCGCAACTCTGAGTAGAAGAATGAAGGAAAGGGTCTAGGTACCAGGTGCAATTGAAACTGGGTACCAGAAACAAAAAAGATAGTCTACACAAGGGATGGAGAGGAGGCAAAGAGTAGAATGCAGAGGTTTCATTGCGCAACCTAGAGTCGAAGTAAAACAGGGAGCTCAGATATGAAGTGCCTCAGGACGAGTCACAAGTGAGTTTTGGGGGCCTGTTGGCCCTTGGTTATGGAAGCAAGTGAATATCAAGGAAGAAAAGGGAGAATGTGAACTATGCGGAAGACACAGTGATTGTTATTGGGTCGAAGTGAACAAAAGAGAAGAAAAGATGGAGCGAAGCCTGAGAAAGAAATTCGTTGGACTAGGAGATTGTGGATGACAGAAAAGAAAGGAAGAAGGATCGTGGATAGGTCAACAAGCAGAAAAATCCATCGTTGGATGCTTTGGAGCACTGCACAAGAAGAAAGGAAAGACAAGCTAGCGAAGCCCTGAAAATATGGGTCAAGTTGACCTAGGTTTTTAGACACCGAGGGTTTTGGTATCTAGGGTTTTGGACACCTAGGTTTTGGACACCTAGGTTTTGGCCTAAGGTTGTCAGTGAGTGATTGTAATGTATAAATAAAGGTCAAGTGGACCTGGGTCAGGTTGGTATCAAGATAGTTTATCATTATTTCTAGTGATTGATCTGATTGTTATTGTGAGAGACTATTATATTGAGAGAGAGAAGTGATCAGAGTGAGAGCCTTTGGGTATTGTAAGATCTTCAGCTGGGTGCAAATATCAACCCTGCATCTGGGTGTGCAGGGAGGGAAGAGAAAGAGAGGAGAAGAGATAAGATCTACTAGCTAAGAGGGTAGATAACAACTGTATGCTTTACATTAATATATTATAGCATAGTTTTGTGGATGTATCCCTAGAGAGAGGGTGAACCATGTATATTTTTTGTTGTGTGTGATGGCACTTTGTGTTTATCATTGATATACCGTGATTGCATTACTGTTTAGATATGATAAGTAGATGTGAAGAATAGATCTAATTTGATAAGTGATATATGAATGCTGTGTTTTTCTTGTGTTAGATCCACTTGATATTCCCCTTGGTTTTAGACATCTCTATCCTGCAACCCCCTCATAACTGCTTCGGATGAGACTGCATCTGCTTCACAGGTGTTGTCGAAAGGGCCAGTAGTTAGGGATTGTTGGTGCGCTCTTGGAGCTAAACCCTGGGTCTAGACCTATGCCAACAATGGGGAAGGAAATCAAAGTATTGCCTCAACCTTTAATGGATCTACCATGATCCCGATCTCGTAAACTAGAAATCCCAAAAGATGACCAGACCTAACGCAAAATATGCACTTATGAGGGTTCAACCGATTCTATAGTAACGAAATGTTTCAGAAACAAGCCGAAGGTGCGTAGAGTGATACACTCTCTTACGAGAGTGACCAACAAGATCATCAAGGTAAGCTTCAACTATATTCTTGAGATCATGAAAAGCAAAGATCATAGCACGTTGGAAGGTTGCTCCGACGTTTTTAAGGATGAAAGGAATTTTTCGGTATGCGAAAGTACCCCAAGGACAAATAAATTCCATCTTGTGTTGATCCTCAGGTTTAATCTGAATTTGGTTATACCCTAAAAATATGTCCATAAAATAAAACACTTCACTTCCCACACACTCGTCGAGAATCTGATCGATGAAATGTGTCGGGAAGTTGTCTTTAGGATATGCCTTGTTCAGGTCATGAATGTCCATACATACATAGATAGTTCCTTGCTTCTTATTCACAAGAACAAAATTGGATACCCATTCAGTCAAGGGAAATGGGTAGATGAAGCCAACATTAAGTAGCTTCTCCACCTCTTCCTTAATAGCAGGGGCCTTCCAGGGATTGACAACTCTAATATGTTTTCGAACAGGTTTAGCATCCAGATAAGTTCTAATATCATGATCGACAATACAAGGGTCGATTCCTGGAATCTCTTCATATGACCAAGAAAATACATCTCAGAATTCCTTGAAGAGTTCGATGTAGATCAAGATTTCTTTTGGTGAACAATCCACACCGATATGTACATTTTCAATATTGCCAGGGGTATGAGAGATATCTATCATGATAGTAGGAGAAATACTCACCATATTTCCCTCAACATAAATGTCGTATGTATCAAGTGGAACTACAACATGACCAATTATCTAACTTAAATTAGATCGAAAGTCATCTTGTTCGATTATTTCAAGCTCTGGGAGAAAATTAGAGAGGTGATGCATATCATCCCAAGGTCTGTCGAAACCATTCACGGCTTCAATGATAGCTTCATCTGAAGTCAAAGTCCCATCAAGGGAGTCATGTGAACAAGACAACGAGGTCCCCAAAATGGGCCTAATAATAAAAACCTCCTCGTCCGTCGACGAGGTAATAGGATCGGGATCAGTGGAAGAGTCAAGAACAACTTGATACACAATCTCCACTTTTGATAGTGGCATGTCCATTCCATCATGTGACTGAACTTCACAAGATGAAGTCGGGGAAGGTAGGGTCCACAGATCACTAAAATAGGAAGTGCGGAAAGGAATGGACCTCTCTGTTGAAACGGGCCTACTGGACATGGTGTAAACGTGGTGAATCAGTGCCATGAATTTGAAAGTACCCATGAGGGAAGAATAAAGTTCAACACCAAAATTCTTAGTTGTCGGCTGAGAATTGTTGATCAAAGGGATCGACGGTCCAACAAATGCATTAGGACTAGAATACGCAAAGGATAACTAGTTGATCTTCATGATCTTCCCTTCATGAGGAAAAAAAAGAGTATGAAAGATGAACGATACGACGATGACCATTGCATAGGTCCAATTTCCTCTTAGTAACAAGTTATAATCAAGAGGCGCATCAACTACCTCGACCTCCACCTCAATCGTCTTCCCACCTAACTGGACCAAAAAGGCAAGAAGAATACCGTAAGGGCATAAGGAATGACTGTCAAAAGTAGTCAACATGTTTGATGACTTGGAAAGAGTCAGAGAACCGAGATATTTTCAACAGATCAGGGACATCACACAAGTGGCAATGCCTTCATCAACAATCACACTTTTGATGGTATAATTTGAGTACCCCACGTGGATTTGGAAAGCCACATGGTAAGGAAAGCGAGGATTCACATATGTGACGTCAAACTTGATAACTTTCAAGCAACTAGGGTCTAGAGCTCATAAATCAGATAGTAAGGCATTCCTCTGTGAATGACGCATCTAGATTACCTCCAAATCCGACATCGCACAAGGGGTTTTACCCAAGTCCTCAAAAATAGAGTAGTTCTGGGTGGCTCTAGTGTTTGGATTGTGGGTA
Organism: Picea engelmannii; assembly: GCA_009831015.1. Classification (NCBI taxonomy): domain Eukaryota; kingdom Viridiplantae; phylum Streptophyta; class Pinopsida; order Pinales; family Pinaceae; genus Picea; species Picea engelmannii. Next base: position 328,803 of record ML781758.1, on the reverse strand, counting down.
GAGTGCTTGAGTACTCCTTTATAAATACAAGGCAGTGGCTTTGGTTTCACAATCTGTAAATTCATCTCCAGAGAAGAAGGAGGAGATTCTAGACTAGGTATAGCCTATGAAGAACTATAATCTCGAGATCGAGTGGCTACATTAACTTTTTCATCAACCATATTGATACACAAACGGTCGCCGTCTTGCAATGACGGGTTTTTACTCCCACCAGCCGCATTTTCGGCGTTTGAGGAACTTGAGGCCATGTACTAGTTATGTGTAAAAGGATTCGTCATCATGGTTGGTAGTAGAGATAATAGCCTCGCAACTTCTGCAAGTTTGGGGCATAAATGAGTAAGGTGATCGTATGTACAAATATATCAGGGAAATTTCACCTTACGTCTTTCTCTCTTTCCTTCTCCAGTATTATTATTCATCTTCTCATTATTACCATTGTCCTTGGGTTTATTATTATTTTTCCCAACCTTACGATTATTATGTCCTTTCTTCTTATTCCTGCCTGGTTGTTGGTTACCATTTGGGCCAACCGACGATTGCACGTAATGTACATCTGTCGATTGAGTGGGATTGGAAGACATAGACGAAGCTGGCCCTCCGTCATACTGGTTTACAGACAACTCTTTCAAATGGCTTGTCACTGAGTCTGTGGATTTTACATTGGCAGAGCCAATAATGCCATCGACATGAGGTCTGGGATTTTGTTTAAGGTCATAATTTTACCTCGGTGCGTCCGAAAGAATGTGGTATAACATCCTTGATTGAGCATATATAAGATCTAATTATTGGGCTTTGTAGATCCCTTCTTCCTCAGTGGTAACCCCGGATGTAGCAACATCCTTTGAGATAGGAGGTTGCAAAGACTTAAGAAACCATTCTAAAATAAAATCTAGGGGTATGGAGGTCTTAATCAACCTCTTCCATCTACACCACTCCTGGATATGATCTGAGATATGATTGGATGTGTCCTAGCGTAAAGTTGACAGATGTTCTAAGCCATCATCGTAATGAACTGAAAATTGGAAGTGGTTAAGGAAGACCAACACCATTTGACTAAAGGTCCCATATTCCCCCCTAGGTATCTCGATATACCATTTATCTGTTACCCCAATGAGGGTGCGTTGAAATAATCTCAACTGAATATAATCGTTACTAAGGGAATTCGAGGAGCACCATAGGTGAAAGGTAGTAACGTGATCACCAGGATCCTTGCTATTCTTACCTTCAAATTTTGGAATGTCCAAAGGAAGCTTGGTGGGGACGGAGGACCATGTAGGATCATGACTCATAGGGTCATTCATCAACTTAGAAAATTTTGGCAAATTAAGCGTGGCCAGAAAAGGGAGACGAGTTTGCGACATCTGGCCCCAAGCTCCCTAGAAATATTGTGTTTGAGGAACTACAACCCATCCAGGGTTATGGTAAGCACCATGGCCCTATCCTGGATTATAATACCCTCCTCCAAGATGATTCATAAAAGGTTGGTTGGGCATCATTCCAGTAGGAATGTTATGATGGGGGTTATAAAAAATTCCCCCAGCCAAATTGGATCCGAGTTGGGGGTTTCCCAAAGCATGAAACTGACTTCCTCTGGGTGTGAATCCAGAGGATAGAGGTGGATTCGTCATGCCAAACGTGTTTCTCGGAATCAAAACTGAGGAGTTAGGGGTATAGGACAAAACTTGAGTAGAAGCTTGTCCGCCAGGTTGGTTGTTCCACCCAAAATCAAGAGGATTAGACCCAGGGTTAAAAGATGGAATGCCTCCCATATTAGGAGTCATTTGAGGGATTTGAGAACCAACAAATGAAAATGGAGTATAAGGAGGTGTAGTACCCCCAATCCCAATACTAGCATTAGGGCCAGCAGCTGGGATGGCGTTCGAAAACTGCGAAATAAAGTTCGACATGCCATAGGAAAAAGGACTAGAGGGAATAGAGATGGATTGAACATTATAGTCCGGTGAGTGACCAAGAGACCCAAAAGGGTTCGAGGCAAGAGATTAAATATTCACTATAGGTTGATCCATAGTAATTATAGGTGCCTCCGACACTACAACCACTATGGTTGCAAGAGTTGAAGGAGTGCCATTAACTATAGTAGGTGTGGGAGTCAAAGGGATCCCAGTGTTATTAAGACTAGGTTTAGTACTCATCATTGTAGAATCACAAGTCTAAACAATGGAGGTGTGTGTACCACATCTAATAACTCTACGCATTTTATAAGGCACTCTATGCCTTTTATAAGGCAAAGACTGAAAATCCGGTGGTAACTGTAACAAGCGACAGGACCGACGGGGATGCTAGTCCGACTCCACGATGACTTAAGACTCTAAAGACACAAAATAAATCCTAAGGACAGCTAGTAATCAAAGAGCACACCAAAAATCAAACGGCCAAAATGCACACAAACGGGGTAAAGTGGCTAAAAGTGGCCTCCCTCCCTAAAGAAGGTATGTCTCGCCCAATAGGGGTCTGAGACTCCCTGCTAAATATCAGAGGTAACAAAATCAGTTATAAGGGCCCTCATGGGCTTAACAACCAATTAGTCAGATCCCCTTGGAGAGGTAATCCTCCATAAAGGATGTGTGTTGTCAGACCCTTATCTGACCTAGGGTACCTTCAGAATAACCCCTGCAAGTAGCCTATGTGGCACCTAAGTCAAGAAACTAATAAACCAAGGTATAACCGATGCACAGGCGAGCAATCGTAAGTTAGTTCCATTGTATGGGCAGGGTAGAAAAGCCCGAAACCTTGAAAGTATCACCTCTCATGGAGGTAAAGGCACTAGCAAGATCCCCATATATGAATAGATCCCTAGAAATATCTCTGACTCTAAGAAGGTATCGGGGGGATATCCCTTCAACCAACCTCGTGCGACCTCATGATTAACTCCGGTGTGAGTGGAGCCTCCTGATATTACCAATTATACAATGGATTTCTCCACTCCCTTTGTGAGACACATATGTTGATTTAATTGCCTTGGAGAAGTTTACTCAAAAAATCCTATTCCAAGGCATTAAATCCTAAGCTAGTTTGTGCACCCTAAAAAATAAAATCGCGACTAATCAATTTTAAATTATAGCGTTAGTTTTAGTGGTCATGATTACTCAAAAAGGCATGGTAGTGAAACTCATGGTGTTATGACTCAACAAGAAAAGTAAATATGAATGCAATGCAAATTCCTAACTTCAATTTTCAATGAATGATATGATTCTAAAAACAAATGCAATTTTCAATTTCAATTCTGCAATTCTGAAGTAAAAATGCAATCTTTCATTACATGCACTAAGCTAATGACCAAGACTCAAAAGATTCAAAAATGCCAAGCAATGAAAAATGCCTAATATTTTTGTATTTTCAATATAAGGAAAGTGAAAATGCATGGACTGAACAACAAATTGATATATAAAACTCTACTGTGTATAGAAACAAACAACTCAAGTAGGATACCAATCAACAAGACACCCAACCCAATGTACAAGGACAATCAAAATGAAAAGGTGACGAGAAAGACTCCGCCCAAAAATTCAACCCAAGAAAGGTTTCCTGTCATCCCATAGGAACTTGACAATCACTACAGAGACCCAAGAAGGCTCAACAACCCAACAACCACCAAACCCAACAAACAAGCAAAGAAAGCTGATGTACATGACTATTTAGGAAAACTAAGCATATGTATGTAGCTTGCAAAGGGACAACCCACGTATATACACGACTGTCAAGCTAAAAACCACATATATGATTTAAAAACAAGGCTAGACAAGGGAGAAAGCTGAAAACTCAGACCTCGAGTGAATAGAGGCTGTCAATCAATGATACGACAAGAAATGCAATAGGAATGAGAGAAATCTAAGGAAAAAAGTACTCCAAACCCTAAGAAAGAAGATTCAATCCCCAGTATGGTCACCAATTCTGTTACGAGTAAAATCTATCTATGTCTAGGGTAAACCACAATAGACGAAAATGGCTGCAGAAATCAACTCTATTCTCAAGTATGTTATGTAAACAAATATGCTAGAAAGACAAGATAAAAGGCTACCTTGTCCAGACGTTCGATGAAGTCCACCGTTGAGCACTTGACCCAAAGAAATATACCTAAAACTAGTCCTCAAAAACTAAGCAAAGCAAGCATATGGTGATATTATATGATGTTAGCACATTCAATAGCATAATCCATTAATAAACATGAAAACTACGCCCATGGAATAATAATTCAAATATTTTCAAGATATCAATTAGATGGGAAAAGAGTATTTCTATTAATATATGATCAACAAAAGTGAAAATGTTACAGACTTCTGCATCGGCACAATTCAGAACCGAGAAACTAAGTTCCTTCCAGTTGGGCCTCCACCACTTCAATCCTCCATGAAAGGAAAGCTCATAAAAGATAAACAATGAGGTTCTCAATCAATAAGGGAAGAGCTTGGGGGTTGAACACTATGTTCATAATTAAAGGACAAAGGGATGCAGACTCAATATGAAGTAAATAATTTCTCCAGAATAACTTTGCTGTCAAAATTGAATTCTTTCTCCCTTTTTCATAGCTCGGAATTGGCCCATTTATAGCCTTCAAATGGAAATGAAGGGACAAGTCAGAACGTTTCCAGTATATGGAAGGCCAAGGATCATAGATCTCTTGTCGTGACATGGAAACCTAACATTAATTTTCATTTTTTGGCACAAATCCCGATGTCCATGGGCTGTAGTGGTGCAACCTGCCTATATGCATGCTGTATAATAAGCAAGATGCATACATGTGGAAAATTATGTATTTTTAGCTTTGGAATTTTACAAACAGGGATGATAAGTCTGCATAGGGGAATGGAAAAAGGCCTTCTGTTCAAGATTGCATAGGGTGAGGAAAATATTGCTATAACACATACTCAGCTAAAGGATGTTCTATTATATCTGCAATCTAATGTATTCCAAGGACTTTGCAGTTTGATTAAGATAAAATATTTTCTAAACCTTGAACTTTAATCAATTTTGTTGGTTTTATCTCCAGATCATAATTTGTTATCCATCTCCCTCTTTTTTCCATCAGTATCAAGTTGATTTAGGATCTCTTTTACTATGTTATTCGATACATATGCAATTATTTTAGAATGAAGAACATAAAATCTAAAAGACTTCAGAGCTTTCACCAAAGCATAAGCTTTTTTTTCCATTATGTTATACTTGAGTTCATAACTCTTGCTGAAAAATGAAATTGGTTGTTCTTATTTTTTCTCATTCCTTTGTCAGAGGATAACAACGATAATGTTATCAGATGCAAAGGATAATATGAAAAACTCTTTAGAATAATATAGACTTGCTAGAACTGGTGCTTCTCCCAAATATTTCTTGAATTGATCAAATGAATATCTAGCTTATGGGGACCACTTAACCTCATTATCCTTCTTAAGCATGTCAGTCGGATCCTTCACCACCTCAATAAAATTAGGGATAAATCTTGTTAAAAAGTTCATTTTTCCAAGAAAGGATTGAATCTCCTTCTTATTCCTTGGTAGGTTAATAATTTTTATTGCTTCAACACTTTGAGGATAAATCACGACTCCATCTTTTTAGACAATGTGACCAAGTGACTTTCCTTCCTGCATAGAAAAATAAGATTTTTTAGGATTCAATGATAAACCGTATTTTTTTACATTTAATAAAAATATTTCTAAGATGTTTTAAATGATCTTGATATAATTTATCAAATACAGTAAGATCATCTAAATAAATAACAACAAATTAGTCCCTTTCTTCCACAAATTCTATGTCCATTGTTCTTTGAAGTGTTGCTCCTGAATTCACTATCCCAAAGGGAATTTTGTCATACATGAAGGTTCTCCATGGTGTGGTAAATGCAATCAACTCTCTATCTTTTTCATGCACAACAATCTGGTTATAGCATGAAAAGCCATCAATCATATAAATTATATTAGCACCCACTACTTTTTGCAAAACAAGATCCATTTTAGGTAGAGGATAATGATCTTTTAATGAAGATTTGTTGAGATTTCTAAAATCAACACAGAGCCTTATTTCACCATTCGTTTTTATAACAGGTACTAAATTAGCAACCCAAGAATAATATCTCAAAGGAACTATAATTTTGGCATCTAATAATTTTTTAAGTTCCTTTTCGATAACTAGAAAGAGAATATGATTTACTTGTCTTAATTTTTGTCTGAATGGTTTAGACCCTACCTCCAATGGAATTCAGTGTTGAATTATGTTGGTATCATAAGTTTTCATATCTTCATAAGACCATGTAAACACTTCAATAAATTCATTGAATAAATCAACATACCCGACCTTCTGATCAATAGGAAGAAACTTTGATAGCTTGATGTTCTTTGGTTCACTTTCAATGCCAATATTACAATCTCCCACTTCACTTTGATGATGCATAATAGGTTTCACAACAATGTCATCTTTATAAAAAAAAAATCTCCAGAGGTACTAATCCTTTTAGAATTTGGTTGTTTTTTAAAATCATCATTTTATGGTTAGAAATAAAATCTTGTAATTTAGGGTCTGGATGACTATTTTCATTGATTTGTTCATTATCTTTATCACCCTCTTGGTCAATATGGGTTGCAGATAATTCATCAACCATTTCCATTTTATTTTTTTAATCCATTGATCATCTCCAAATACCTGCCAATGTTTGATATTCTCAGGAATTCAAGGTCTATACTTCATTTCCACTTCATATTTAAGACTATAAATATAAGGAGGTATGAAAGTACTTGATGTTACTTCTAAATAATCAGCTTGTTTATTTTCAAGTCTTGGTATTGCATGAATATTGAATGTCAAAAATAAGTTCTCAATTAAATCCCAATCATAATTCCTATAGGATCACATCCTAGGGTGTTTAGCTTGATAAACTTTCCTTATTTGTTTCACAATTAATTCTGCATCCCCATAGACATTAATATTTTTCATTTTCATTTTCATTTTCCTAGAAACTTTTGAACCTAATACTAAAACTTCATATTCACAAACTTTATCGGTGGAATCTGTTTCAAATTCAAGTCTGAAAGAAAATGGAAATTTCTTACCAGAAGGAGAAATTATAAGTATACTTGCTCCATCACCTTCCTAAGAGGAGGCTCCATCAAAGTACATTTTCCACATTGCATCTTTAAGTTCATCATTTTTAATAAGAGGAGTGTTTACAATTTCTGTACAAACTTATGGTTCATTATTTACATACAGAATAAAATATCCCAACTCTTGGTCTTTTGAATAAACATGATAATTATTTGGATGATTTGGATCATTGACTGTGTAAGCAAGCTTGGTTTAATATTCTTGTTTCTCCACCAAATACTGGAATGGTGGCATAAGTCATATCCATTTGCAACAAACCTCCTAGTTTACTTTCCCAAGATCTAGACATACACATTCCATAGTTGACAAGCATTCCATAATTGACATGCACATCTTCCACAACTATATCCATTAAAACACTTTTTACAGGTATTTGGGATAAGTGAACTACCATATATTTATCATCCCTAAACATTTAACTTTCCTTTCATAAAAGGAATAGAATTCATGATATGGTCTTGTGATTTGTAAACCTAGTTTCTCCATAACTATTTTTTGCATTAAATTGTGATAATCCCTAGAGTCTAGCATGCAATTGTGTAAAATATGTTCATGAACTATTAAAGAGATATAAAACGGGGCTACTGCTTCACCTCTTTCCTCAATATGTGGACCAAACATAACAATAGGTCTTTCATCTTGCAAATTTAATGTATTTGGTTGGGTTGTTGCAATAGAACAATGAATCATTTTCATCACTTGTTTTCTATAAAGAGGATTTTTTGCAATTTCTAATAAAGGGATAGGAATTCTAATCTTATTCAATTCATTTTATAACTTAAAATAACTAGTTACCTTCTCTGTATATTTATGTTCTAGATCTGTTTTCTTTCCTTCCTGATAATTAGATTTTTTTTTTGTAGCTATGATTTCTTTCCCTTTATATTTATTTTGTCTTTTATTTGGATGACCTTGATTATTAAGTTTATTTGTATTTACATTCGTTCTTGGTCTAAGGTAATATTTTTTGTGCAATTCATCTTGTAAATAATCTGAGAAAACTCTATATTGAGATGATGATAAATCATTTGGACTATTGTTATCATCTTCATTAAAAACATAATTAAATCTTAGAGATTTCTCATAATCATCTCGGGTTACATACACATAAAAAATGTCACCTTCCATCATATTAATTTCCTCATCAATATCTTCAACTTAATCTCCTACAAAGTTATCAACCATATTTTTATTCTTTATAGGTGCTTAAATTGGTTGATCTTTGTTTCTCCTTTCTCTCTATAAAACCCGAGGAGGATTAAAAGGCCTTCTAAATTGATTTTGATTTTTTTTAATAACTTCTCTCAATATCCATCCTAGCTAGTTTATTTTATAGATCTCTAATAATCCCAAACATTTCCTCAATTTTAACTTTTTGATTTTTGTTAGTACCAGATATACCAACTTGTTCCTTCTATTTTCTTCTTTCTCTTTCTCCTGATTCATTTCTAACTCTAGCCTTTCCTGATGCAATCATGTTGTATTCAATCTCTATGACATCATATTGCATATCATTCAATGTAGTAGATATTATTTCCCTAAGTAACAAGGAAAAGTATGGATCAAAAGAGCTAGCAAAGGTAACCTTTGAAACTGTTTGTGATGGTTTGACATATGATAGGATTTTATTATATAATTTATTATATATTTTAATGAAATCTAGAACATACTCATTATGTTTCTTTTTTAAGCTCCTGAACTCAGTCAAAAAATAAAGATGACCCTTATTTTCACCCCACTTTCTAAGGAAAGAAGATTCTAAAACATTCCAAGAATCAATAGAATTAGGAGGCAATCCCTTGAACCAAGTTCTCACCTCACCCTCAAATTTTTGAACAAATATCCTCATGTATACATCTTCATGTTCAAGACCTTGGTTATCTGAAAAATAATCAAATGCTAATAAATGTTCAAGGGTTGTGATCTCATTCTCCCCATTAAATCTTGGTAATAGGTTCAAATAATTGTCTGGAAAATCATGGAGATTACCAGGGAGATTCAAAGGGGCATATCTAGCAACAACTTTATTGAAAACTCTTGGTGGGGGAGGTGGGGGTGGTTGTTGTTGTTTTTGTTGTGGTATTTTCCCTGCCATAACTAAATGATCAATTAACAACTGTGAATTTTCAGGAGTGAGTGGATTAAAGAATACTTTAAATTCTTATTCTTCTAAAGGATGACTCGGAAGAGAAGTTTGAGTAACTTATAGATCTTCTTCCTCAGGGGATATGAAAGAAAAATTCAGGAAAGTATGATGAAATGTTTCTAGGGGTTCTTTTGGAGAAATGGTGTGTGAATTCTCAACAGAGTATACTTGAGAAATCATAGTGGAATATTTAAGGGAAATTTCAATGTATTGCTCAGGAAATAATTCAATAGAGTGAGCTTTAGAAATAGTTAAAGGATATTTCAAAGAGGTGGGAATAGATTATTTAGGAGAAGATGGAAGAGAGGTTTTAGGAGGGCTTTCAAAAAAATATTTTGAAGAATCTTTTAAAATAATAGGGTATTTTCCTTTGGATTTAGGCTTAGTATAAGAAGAAGTTTTAGCAATACAGGGTATATAAGTATAAGTTATGTATCTTTTCCAATTATTCTTCTTAGAAAATAACCTTCCAGGATTTGCTATCGTGGTAGTCTTTTTTGGATTTGGGTTATCCCTAGTGTTTTTCTTTCCTGATGCCAGGATTAACAATGTGGAGTCATCGGGTGAAATATTTCATCCATCCTAAATCTTGTTCACCATCAAGGAATACATTTTCTTGTCCTTTTACTTAGGGAAATAAAATTTCTTTGATTTGGTCCCCGACAACGACACCAAAAAAAATTGTTGTAACCATTGAAATGTTTTGGTATAGGAGACCATGGCAAGGTATCCATAAGATTAATTGATTTTTTTTAAGATGATATGCCCTAAAACAAGGTGTTTTTGTTGCTTGGTTGTGCCTGGATCATTAGTCTTTAAATATTTTAAAGATTAAGATTTGAAGGAAAAAAATTATATGTTTCAAACAATTGAATTTTTTAAGAAGATGAAAGAAGAAATAGAGGAAAACAAAACTGAACAGTGAAGTAATGTATCTTTGATAAATATTACTTAACTTTTAGATAGAATGAATAATAATCAAATATGTATCTAAACCAGAATAAAATTTAAACAGAAAAGAGTACTTCGTTTTTGTTCAAAAAGGAATAATGAAATTTAAGAACAAGTCTTCTTAATACTCACAATATACTTGAAGAAAATTGTAACTTTTAAAGATACATTTGTAGTCAATGATGGTAGATGTTGTACTAAATCATCACAATAATGGAAATAGACACATTCAAGAGGAGTTTAGAAGTATGAAAATAACATCAAGAAAATGAACACATAGTCTGAAACATGAAAGTTTAAATATTCAAAACTTGAAAAAATATATTAAAACTCTGTAGTCATGCCTCCCAAAAATCTCCTTTACATTGATTTCTAATTCCCTTTTTACAATCCCTAAGAATTCATTTAATTCTCGGATTTTCCTGATGCTGAGCTTTCCTAAAAACCCGCAACATTTCCATATTTGTCTCTTAGGAAAGATAACTGTTTGACACTTCTTCTTCCCAATAAATCTCAGTCAAGATCATGTTATTGATAAAAAATAACATTTCAATCATAACATAGAAGCATCATATTCTTTTTTTCATACATAGTTAAGAATTCTACTATGACTTAGTCTAATTTGATATTTATATAACAAGTAGTCATTTCTTATAATTAACAATTATTCCTTCAGTACTTGATTAGATATGATGAGTGAATATCTCCTAATGTGTCACGAATGAAGATATATGTGTAATCAACTTAACATGATTATTAATCTGCGATGATTCTGTAATCTTAATTCTCTATAAGTGATATTATGATTTTTAGTATAACTAACTAGAGCTTCACTAGATGATAGAGACTTCAACTGCTAGAATATCAATGAAATGATTGTGGTTCAAAGATGATAACTAATATTTAAGTTGCCAAATGTACTTTAATGATGATGACAAGTTGGTAAAACTAGACTGGTTGCACTCCTTATGTGTATAAACTCTAGCCTTTCCTACACCTTCATTCCGCTGGTGTAACCATCTTCGATATAGTGCTCATTCTACTTTTTTTATATGATGTTATAGAGGATACATGTCAGTCATATGCCGATTGTGGGGGGGTCGGGTGTAGTTAGGCTAACTACAGGCCGGGGGGGAATCCACGAATGAGTGGCACATCAAAATTTATTTCCCTTATGTTGAGTTTTGGTGCTCCCATAATTGATACCATTAGGAAGAAGCATTAATCATTTAAGTGGACAACAAAAGATGAAAACATTTTCAAGTTATTAAAAGAAAATATCACTGAACAACCTATTTTATTTCTTCCATACTTTCATAAAAATTTTCAAGTCAAGTGTGATGCAAGTGGAATGGCCATTGGTGTTGTTCTAAGCTAGGATGATAAGCGCATTGCTTATTTACTGGGAATTTAAATGATGCCAAACATAAGAAGTCAACCTATGATAAAGAGTTCTGTGTAGTGATCCAAGATTTGAATAAATTGAGGGATTATTTGGTGCCCAAAGAACTTATTTTTTATACTGACAATCATGCTTCGAAATTTATAACTAAGCAAGAGAAGTTGAATAAAAAACATGCCAAGTGGGTAGAGTTCATGCAAATTTTTACTTATGTTCTTAAACATATCAGTGGGAGTGCTAACAAAGTTGTAGATGCTTTGAGTAGAAGGTGTTTGGTTTTACAAGAATTCCAAGTGACTACTTTGGGCTTTGAACATCTCAAAGAAATGTACAAAGGAGACTCATATTTCAAGGAGGCCTATGAAGCATGCAAGAATCTAGTGATCAAAGATAGAAGTCCCTAGTTGGAGTATATGATCCAGGAAAGATTTATGTTCAAAAGTAGTCAATTGTGCATTCCAAAATGCTCAATGAGGGATAACTTGCTGAATGAGAAACATAGTGGGGGATTGGATGGTCACTTTGGACAAGAAAAAACTTATTCTCAGTTAAGTTCTTCTTATTATTAGTGAGATATGAGATATGATGTTAAGAAATTGGTGGAAAGATGAAAAATATGTTAGTATGCCAAAGGGAAGAAACATAAAACAAGTTTATATCAACCATTGTCAATACCAAGTAGGCCATGGGATGCCATAAGAATGGATTTTTTTTTGGGTTTACCAAAGAATAAAAGGGGGAATGATTCAATCTTTGTAAGTTTTAAACCTCTGAATTACAACAATGCATATAGATTCTTAAGAAAAATAAAAATTAATCAATGGCTCATTCACATAGTACACAGAGATTTATACCGGAAACCCTCAATCGGGAAAACCTTTCTTATTTCATTATATCGAATTTCACCATTCACCATACAATATATACAATGTTTTTAGGTATTCCGTAGATACGAAAACCCTAATCCATTAATCCAATATTAATTTAGAAAACTGCTAAAAATAGCAAAAACTGCCCAAAAACAATTTCGGGGTGCTACCCTGAACGCTACGCATAACCAGTGGGGGCCATACCTGCCCCCCCCTGGGACCCCCTTAGGAAGTGCCCGATGCACATGACACAAAGAGAACTACTACGAGGGATTTCCAGACACAGTTGTTGAATTTGACACGCCCACACACACACATGCAAAGAATATAACACATACCCAACATTCTGCCACTTGTTGTTTTCTTTGCATTTAGGGGTCCACAGGATTATATATAGTCAACAATCCAGGGAAAAAATGCCCATTGTTACTCTACACTAGGAGAACTTTTCTGTGCTCAAAGACTTTGTCAATGAATTTGCAACATTCTTCAAAGTGTCAACCTTTTCCAGTAACACCTTCTTTTCCTCAACCATGTCTCTCACAAAGTGATACTGAACATCAATATGCTTTGTCTTTGAATGATAAGTTGGGTTCTTTGCCAGGAAGATTGGACTCTGACTATCACAATCTAATATAACTGTTTGTTGTACCAACCCAATACCTAAACACAATCTTTGTAACCATACTGCTTCCTTTCTTGCATGAGTGGTGTTGGCCCTTGACCAAGTTTTGTGGAACACTTGGTGATATTTGACCATTTTTGGACATCGACACCCTGTCAAATATGGAGCGCTAGGCGAAGTAGAGATCACGAGATATCAGCCCACTTTTGCGGCCCTTCTAGGGTTTAGGGTTAATGTAATGGGAAAGGGATGTCGGCCCATGGGTTTACCCATGTTTAGGCCTATGTTGTAAAGTATAAATAAGTAGCTAGGCAATGTAAGAGGAGTCGATGGCTTAGTTCTAGTAATTAGATCTGTGTGATTGAATGTAAATTCTCTCTGCATGATTGTAAGAGGCTTGTAGAGATGAGTGCAAGTGTTGTAAGTGCTCAGTGCACAAATTGTAAGAAGGCTCTGTGTTAGATCTACTCGGGGAAGGAGGATCTGGCGAGGGGTGCACAGATCTCCTGTCCTATGAGGAGTACAAGTTGAGCTCTGTGCTGTAATCAGATTGACCAAATATAATAAAGAAGAAAAAGACTTTTTGGACGTAGCCCCAGCGTGGGGGTGAACCACGTAAACCTGTGTGTCATGCTTTGTGCTGTTGATTCCTTGTGTTTTCATTATTTTGCTAAGTGTTATGCCATGATTAGATAGATTTGATTATGCTTTGTGATTCTCTAGATGTATATGAATAATATATCTGATGTGTATGAGAATGATTAGTGTTGATCTACATGATCTAATATGTTTTGTTGTTGCTAAGCACTGAAATATCTTATATCTGGGCAAGTATTGCGATGTTTTGTCTTGTCTGCGAAGTATAATAAGGGTGAATATTAATGAATTAATGATGCTAAGTGATCTGTAAATGATATAATCAAAGATCTGTGCCCCAACTACAGTTTCAGACACCTGAGTCTTGCAACCACCCCTACCTCTACCTCGGGTGAGACTTCATCTGATTCGCAGGTGTTGCCGAAAGGGTCGATAGTTAGGGATTTGTTGGTGCTCTCTTGAGCGTTGAACCCTGGGTCTTCCCCTATTCCAACAAATGGTTCCGTTGTCGGGACCTGAAACTGTGATTGCTAGGAACCGAGGAAGAAGAAACTTTATGCAAAAGAAAGCTCAGTGTGTAGATTTGTTTCCCTAGTGCACATATGTTTACTCGAACCATGAAGCTTTGTGCCAGGAATGAGGTCAGATATGAAGAAAGGAAGACCATATCTGAAGAAAAGAAGTGAGATATGAACACTCTGTTCTCTAAGAAAAGTAAAAGTGGAAATTTCTAAAAGAAAGAAGTCAGATCTGCAGAAAAGAAGTAAAATCTGTAAGCTCTGTGCTCTAATAAAGGTAAGAATAGTCAAAAGTTTTTAGAAGCTTTGTGCTCTGTAGAAGTAAGATAAGTGAATTTTTTTGTTTTTAAAGCATGGATCTAGGTATGTTTGATAGATTCTGTCCTAGCTTAAAACCTAGGGCATTAATAGATGAAAGAAAGTTTGATATGCATAGATTTTATAAGTATAATGATAGATATGTCATACCTATGCATAGAAAGAATGTTTGGACTAACAAGTGGATGCAGGATCCTAGAAAGAGTTTTTTGCAGGCTAGCTACCATGATCCTGGTGCGCAGTACAAAAGAAGTTGGGGAACATTTAAACAAAAGAGAGGGTTAACCCTTTGTTACAGTTGCATAAGACTGGGACATCTTGCTAAGGAATGCCCTGATGGAAGACCTAGTTGTCTCTATTGTAAAGCTTTGGACCATAAAGTGTTGGATTGCCCTAGAATTATTTCTAATCTTGAAAGAATGAATCTAAATGAAGAAAACCCTAAGATATTTCTATAGATGAAAGACACCTTGAATGATCACCAACATGTTAGGCTATCATATATCTTCAAAGAAAAGGAGAAAGTCGAAGCAAGAATAGGGGACTTCGACATTGATTGTATTCTTGATGAAGAAACACAAGTGAACATTATGCCAGAAAGAACTTGGGAAGCCATAGGGAATCCTGCCTTGATCCCTTCCCTAGGAGGAACAAGTTTATTCAGAGGAAAGCTAGTAAACCTATGTGGAAGGCTCGCCCGGATACCTATGACTGTCAATGGAACTTAGACAGAGGAAGACTTTGAGATCATTAAATTTATTGAAGATAACGCCCCATTTACCATGCTCATAGGAAAACCTTGGATTGATAGAGAACAAGGCAGATGAAAACAGGAAGAAGAAGTTTTGGAACAGAAGAAGCAAGAGTTAAAAGACTTTATGACCATAAGGATCGCACACTTGATTGAAGAATAGAAGAGAAGATGGCGGATATTTAATACTAGCAACTTTGATGTCGAGGCTAAGAGAAAACTAGAGGACCCTTAGAAGATTGAGTTACCTATTTTTGATATAGAAGAAGTATTATCCAGGAACCCTAGGAAAGAATTTCAACAACGCGAAGTAACTAAGACAACAGAAGATAAGCATCAGAATGGTAAAAGCATTACTATGACGAAGCTCATTGGGAAGAAGGCTAGAAAGTTAAGAAACAAAAGGGATAATACTGTAAGGTCACAAGAGGTTCTAGAGGATACTTCACAGAAAGAAAAATTGCAGAATTGGAACTTCACCGAGATATCAAAATAACAACATAGAGTACTTCTCCATGACGAAGAAATATAGCCGTTGGGGCCGATATATCCGTTCGACTTCCGTTACGAATGGGTAGAAAAGAAATAAAGGTTCTTCATCCAACCGTTGAAAAGCGCCATAACGGGTCGAACAAGTGTTAATGAACGATCATACACGTTGCAAGCAGACCGTTGCTAAGTTTCCCTACTTATTCCATTGCACCACGCACCGAGAATACTTTTTGCTAAGTGAGAATTTGAGCATGAAAACTGAGAATAACTCACCTTGAGATCATTGCCTTGTTCCCATACTATTCATTGTAGTCTCTGAATCCCTTTCGCACGCAAGCTAGCTGACCCAAGCTTGTATGTCAGACGAGCTAAGCGTTGTTGAGAAAATCGTTGAAGAAGTTCTAATTAACTTAATGACTGAGAGAGTCATGTCGGAGTGAGGAGTGTCTATGGGTGTATATGCATCGTCCCCGAGAGCATTTCCAACTTCCCCCTCCACTGCTCGAGCAGGACCATCCCGACTGCCTTCGGAAAGACGATCTAAGCTCGGAAACGACTTTGCCACTGTGAAGATGATCCCAAGTATCTTGCCTAAGTATATCCCATAACTAAGTGGCACAGTGAATCGAGACACTATACCCAGAGACTTCGATTATGTTGTGGTCACTACGTACCTCCCGAAAGGAGTTTGTGCAGTTCGTGCTGACCAGGATAAGCTCACTGCACTGAAATTTAGTGATTTTAACCTTGGAGATCGCAAGGTTTACAGTATGCTAGCCCCGCACAAGTACTTAACTATCACAAAAGGGAGGAACCCAAAGATTGTCCCTCAACAATGGACCCATAACCTCGTGCATTCAACCCTCCTCAATGTAATGAAGATTCCACATTTCTGGAGGCATCATGAAGTGAATGCATGCGTCATATTGTTGTTGTCTTGCTACCACGGAGGATACTTATGGTTGGACCGCCACATCACTGTGGATCTGATTCTGATCAATCGGATCATAGGGATAAGCATGCAGGGCCATGACGTGCATGAGTTTTACCCTAGAAAGACCATATATCACGATCTCGCCCATCGAATGAAAGACACATATGGTGATCTAGAGAAGGGCATGCGAGGTTACAAGGTAGCCTCCATTGAGAATGCGGTAGTGCGCCTCAATTGTCAGCTGATCGTAGGGAAGTTAGTCTGCAAAAACAGACCTACACAGATGACTAGATTTGTAGTTGACCTCGTAGGGAAGTGCGTGGAGGGACTACAAATGAACTGGGAAAAGTACCTTGTAAATCAGCTAGAGCTTGATTGCAGACAAGCGCAAGACCAAGGGTATGACTTCCACTTTAATTGGTTGCTCGTACTCATCGCTTTCATCGCTTGGGAGCTACCAGAAGGTGCCACTTTTTTGGAGATCAAACCCTACGAACCACTAAACGCGAAGTTCTGTACGTTGCGGTACTCCAGCGACATGAACAAGCAGTGGAAGTCCAATGTCGTCTTCCACGCTTATTACAATCAATTGAAGAATGCAATCCGGTCTACACCGTGCCTCACACCAAACACACTTCATAGGTTTAGAACTTTGATCGAATTTAGCGCAGACCGCCACTTCACCTATATCACAGTGTGCGCTAAAGAGAACAAACAACAACTCCATTTGTACTATAAGTTGACAAAAGAAGACTTGGAGCAGATTACCAAGGAATGGTCGGCGAACCTCCTTATTGCAGCAGACCTCGCAGAGATGTCCGACTTGGATATCCTTGAATCTATGACGGATACACCTGGACTGTGCAAGACTAAGAAGGATGTGGAAATTCAATATGTCCATAACACATCCACGAAGACCACTTCAATCTCACCTGTGAAGGGAGGTCACGGTGAAGAACTAGGTGGCACAAAAGTTGATCAAAACAAAGGTGAGGTTACTCTGCTTGGAGAGGAGGAGGATCCCTCCAAGAAAAGGAATACTACCCCACCGAATCCCTCATCCCAAAAGAAATCTAAGGTCACCCGTACTACGTTCAATACTACCCTTACATAGGATGACTTCAAATTCTTGATCAATGCGTTGAATGATGCTTCACTAGAGATTGCAGACAGGCAAGAAGTGAAGCATGAGGAGGCATTCAGCCGACTCAAGGGTGAATTTCAAGAAGTGAAACAGGCACTCTAGTCCAGCAAAGTAGTTTCTACAATGACCTTGACAATTGAAACAATAGGAACAAGTGATGAGCCCACCCAATTACACCAGATCGTCGAAAAAGTCAAAGCTCTCCTTCGACGAGCTCAAGAAGACACAGTGCAAGCCACCCAGGCTTTGGAACAAGTACAGAGTGCACATATAGTACAAAAGAGGAAGGCAGAACAAGAACAACTTGCCTTACAAGCAAAGTGGGAGGAGGAAAAATCACAATTACAGTAGAGCAAGGACTAGTTGCTAGCAGAGCAACTTAAAGTACAGGAAAGAGTTCATAGAGCACTTTGCTCTATGATGGTCATTGAAGTGAAAATTGAAGATTGTGTACCACATTAGGTGGCACAACTTGAAGAATTAATCCAGCAACTTCAACAATGTATCACAGATCTAGAACTGTGTACCATGCTCGAGACTCCACAAGAAGTAAGATATTTGAGGGAAGCAACTGCCCATAGTGCAGTTGGCCGATTAAAAACCTTGGCTTTGGAATGTAAGAAGTTGAGTACTAGAATCACCCAGACCTATGAGAACCTCACAGAGAACCCATAATTGTAGACATTAGAAGCACAACTCCAAGAAGCAAAGCAACATGTAGATACACTATAGGTGCAGTTGAAGGCCTTGACCCCAGTCGAGAGAATGAAGCGATTTCCAGAACAACGCACTACCCAACAACAGGTACACATGTTGCAAAGTAAAGTGATGGAAGTCTCTCAATGACTTCAACCACTCCAAGAGAAATCATGCCAACTGTTCACTGAAGTTGAGAGCCAGGCAACCGAGCTTGAACAAGTTGTCATCACTATAGAACAATGCATGGAAGAACCAATAAATGATGCAATGATCCAAGAATTCATTGAGAAAGAGGTTTTCTCACTACAGTAGGTCGAAGTAGGTCGGGCCAAGCTTGAGACATTCGAAGCGGCATTGATCAAACTAGAGTGACTCAAGACACGTCACAGGTGAGTGTTGGGGGCCTGTTGTTCCTTAACCAAGTTTTACGGAACACTTGGTCATATTTGACCATTTTTGGACATCGACACCCTGTCAAATATGGAGCGCCAGGAGAAGAAGAGATCACGGGATCTTGTCCCACTTTTGAGGCCCTTTTAGGGTTTTGGGTTAATGTAATGGGAAATGGATGTCAGCCCATGGGTTTACCCATGTTTAGGCCTATGTTGTAAAGTATAAATAAGTAGCTAGGCAATGTAAGAGGAGTCGATGGCTTAGTGCTAGTAATTAGATTTGTGTGATTGAATGTAAATTCTCTGTGCATGATTGTAAGAGGATTCCAGAGCTGAGTGCAAGTGCTGTAAGTGTTGAGTGCACATATTGTAAGAAGGCTCTGTGTTAGATCTACTTGTGGAAGGAGGATATGGCGAGGCGAGCGCAGATCTCCTGCCCTATGCGAAGTACAAGTTGAGGTCTGTGCTGTAATCAGATTGACCAAATCTAATAAAGAAGAAGAATACTTTGTGGACGTAGCCCCAGGGTGGGGGTGAACCACGTAAACCTATGTGTCATGCTTTGTGATGTTGCTTCCTTGTGTTTTCACTATTTTGCTAAGTGTTATGCCATGATTAGATAGATTTTCTTATGCTTTGTGATTCTCTAGATGTATATGAATAGTATATATGATGTGTATGAGAATTCTTAGTGCTGATCTACAAGATCTAATATGTTTTGTTGTTTCTAAGCACTTAAATATCTTATATCTGGGCAAGTACCGCGATGTTATGTCTTGTCTGCAAAGTACAATAAGGGTGAATAGTGATGAATGAACGATGCTAAGTGCTCTGTAAAGGATATAATCACAGATCTGTGTCCCAGCTAAGGTTGCATACACCTGAGTCCTGCAACCACCCTTGCCTCTACCTCGGGTGAGACTTCATCTTCTTCGCAGGTGTTTCTGAAAGGGACGGTAGTTAGGGATTTGTTTGTGTGCTCTTGAGAATTGAACCCTGGGTTTTCCCCTGTGCCAACAAGTGGCTACCATGTATTCATCTTCTATAGTTGAGAGTGCCACTACATCCTGTCTTTTGCTCATCCAAATGATTTCTCCTCCAAATAGGTTAAACACATACCCGCTTGTAGATCTTCCGTGATCCAGATCTCCATCCCAGTCTGCATCAACAAAGCCATGTATGTCCACCACTCTATCCAATCCTAGTCTTCCTTGGTAGCACAATCCACAATTGGTAGTGCCATGCAAATACTTGAAGACCCTCTTTACTGTTGTCTAATGCTCCTTCCCTCGTTTTGACATATACCTTCTCAAAAATCCCACTTCGGTCTAGTATAGACCATTGCATACATCAAACTGCCAACTTCACTGACATACATAACATGGGACATGCCCTCTTCTTCTTCCTGTGTCTTGGGACACTAATCCGCATATAACTTTACACCTATAGGAATAGGAACCTTGATTGGTTTACTTCCATGCATATTAAACCTCTACAATATCATCTCAACATATTTTCTCTGATTCAACCAGAGTTTCTTGTTAGCACGATCTCTTTTAATTTCCATTCCCAAAATGAAGTTAGCAACACCGAGATCCTTCATGTCAAATTTGGAGGATATCTGCGATTTCACCTCCTTGATAACATCCATGTTATTTCCTACCAACAACATGTCATCAACATACAACACTACATAAATGAAGTGATTACCAACCTGCTTGGAATATACATAGTGATCAACCCTGCTTCTCACAAATCTCAATCCAAGGATGTATGTATCAAACTTTTGGTACCACATCCTAGGTGATTGCTTCAAACCATATAGTGACTTCTTTAGCTTACAAACCAACTCTTTCTTTCCCTTCACTACAAATCCTTATGGCTGCTTCATGTAGATTTATTCTTCCAGATCCCCATGTAGGAATGTTGTCTTCACATCAATTTTTTCCACTTCAAGATCAAAAGAAACAACAATAGATAAAATAAATCTAATAGAAGTTAACTTAGCAATAGGAGAAAAAATCTCATGAAAGTCAATTCTCTCTACCTGGGAATAACCTTTTTCTACTAGCTGAGCTTTGTATTTCTCCACTTTTCCTTTTGCATTAAACTTCTTCTTAAACAACCATTTGCTACCAACATATTTTCTTCCAGCTAGAAACTCAATTATATCCCATGCCTCATTCTTATTCAAGGCATCCATTTCTTCAACCATGAACTTCTTCCATAGTTTAATATCCTCTGAATTCAATGCTTCCCTGACATTTCTAGGATCATCATCAGTAATAGATAAAGAAAAATTGGAATGAAAATCAGGTGGACTATACCTTTCTAGTTGCCTTCTTTCTCTCACTAATCTCCTCAATACTGGGGTATGAGGTTATTCTTCTTCTATTGCTGCTTCATCTTCTTCAGATGATTCAGATTTTGCATCATCCAACTCTAGCTCTATTTTCTCAAGTTCTTCTGGCCTTGGTAGGAATTCATGTTTGGAAACATCTTTTACCTCTCTAAAAACAACATCTCGACTGTAAAAATTCTTCTTGGTTTTTGGGTTCCAAAGATTATAACCTTTCACACCATCTATATAACCAATAAAGATACACTTTTTATCCTTTTTATCTAGCGTACTCCTATTTTCCTTTGGAACATGTACATAAGCATCACAACCAAACACTCTGAGATGTTGAAGAGAGGGTTTCTTTCTAGTCCATACCTCATGTGGAGTTTTATCAACCAACACTGATGAGGGTGATTGATTGACCAGGTAACATGTTGTACCCACTACCTCTGCCCATAATTCCTGTCCTAACTAGGCACCGCTGAGCATGCTCCTTGATTTTTCCATCAGTGTCTTGTTCATCCTTTCTGCAACTCCATTCTGTTGAGGAGTGTATGGAGTATTATTCCTCCTTTCTATACCACACTTCTTAAAAAATTCTTTGAATTCATTTCCGCAGAATTCTCCACCGTTATCTATTCTCAATACCTTTATTTTCTTCTCTGTTTGATTTTCTACCAGAGCCTTAAACTCTTTAATTTATCAAATACCTCAGATTTATTTCTAAGAAAATAAATCCATGTGTTCCTTGAGAAATCATCTATGAATGAAACATAATACATAGACTTACCAAGTGATGGAACATGCATAGGTCCAAACACATCACTGTGTATCAACTCTAAGATCCCCTTTTTTCTTGTAGCACCAGATGGGAATCTTACTCGATTATGTTTACCATATATGAAATATTCACAGAAATCAAAATCCATAGTGCAATTAGCCATACCTTCAACCATACCTTTACCGTGTAGTGTTCAAAGACCCCTTTCTCTAATATGCCTCAGTCTTTGATGCCACAACATGGTCTTCTTTTCTGGAACAATATTGATCTTCTCTCCTTCATTTCTCTGCTCATGGACAACAAAACTGTTACACCCATTAGTATAAGTGCTTCCCTACAACTTTTACATAGTTCCACACCGAACTCCCCTCATCAACACCATTGCTCCTTGTACCATCTTGTAAGTGTTCTTTCCAAATACAGTATTCACTCCTGCATCATCCAACTTGCTTACAAATATTAGGCTTTTGGCTAGTTTTGAAATGTGAGGAACCCCAGGGAGTGTTCTAATCATTCCATCTTTTAGCAGCAACTTAACCCTTCCACGTCCCATGATTTTTGTTGTCGATTCATCTCCTAGGAATACATCACCACCATCATATTTTTCATATTTAGAGAACCACTCCTTGTGAGGAGTCATGTGGTATGATGCACCTGAGTCGATCAACCATACATCATGGTATTCATGTGTACCTGTAGATGCTAGGTAAACATCACCTCCTTCTTCAGTGGAGGTTTTTTCCTCTGTGGAAGAGGTACTATCAGATCCCTTTGGTTTTTCAACCTTCTTAGACTTGCAATCTTTCTTATAATGCCCTGTTTTACCGCATTTCCAACATTTCCTCAAATATTTTCCTGGAGACTTAGATCTACCTATATATTTAGATCTCCCCCCTGAAGTCTTACCATGATTCCTGTCTTGGGTATGACCTCTTACAAATACAGCATATGTGCTATGACCATCCATGATTTTCCGCCTCATCTCTTCATATAACAAGGATGCAACTACATCCTCATACTTCAATGTAGATTGAGTGGTACTACCTATTGCTACAACCAAATTATCCCAAGAGTCTGGAAAAGAACATAACAAAGTAATACACTTATACACTTATCTTCTTCTGCAATCTCAATATTAACAGAGAAAAGTTGACTTACCAGAGTATTAAAGGAATTTAGATGTTCTGTCACAAAATATCCATCTTCCATCCTAATATGATACAACTTCTTTCGAAGAAACAACTTGTTTACCAGGGACTTTGATTGATACAAATTCCCCAACTTATCCCATATTTCCTTGGCTATAGATTCTCCTGAGACATTCAACAACACCAAATCTACCATGCAGAGTCGAATAATACTCCTTTCTCTTTTGTCCAACTTCTCCCAATCTTCCTTCGACATACCAGTTGGTGGTGTACTGGTAGTTTGTGTACTAGTAGGTTGTGTACTAGTAGCCTATGTGCTAGTAGATGGTGTACCAGTAGGCTGTGTACCAGGATCCACAAAGATCCATTGTTCTTTGTCTACAAGAAGGTCCTCCAGCTTCAGCTTCCATAGCTCAAAGTTTTTACCGTTGAACTTCTCTATCTCGATTCTAGAATATATTTCCATTCCTCTTTCTACACTCAAATCACCACTGCAAAATCTTCCACTAAACCTAGGTTTATCACAGACCCAAGATAAACTTGATCTATCAAGACCGATCCAAACCCTCAACAATAAAGGAGTCCCTCTGAAGCCAAAAATGAGCTTTGATACCACATGTAAGTTTTAAACCTGTGAAGTACAACAATGCATATAGATTCTTAAGAAAAACAAAAAATAATCAATGGCTCATTCACATAGTAAACAAAGATTTATACCGGAAACCCTCAACCAGGAAAACCTTTCTTATTTCATTATATAAAATTTCACCATTCACCATACAATATATACAATGTTTTTAGGTATTCCGTAGATACCAAAACCCTAATCCCTTAATCCAGGATTAATTTAGAAAACTGCTAAAAATAGCAAAACCTGCCCCAAAAAACAATTCAGGGCGCTACCCTGAACGCTGCGCGTAACTAGGGGGGGGCATACCTTCCCCCCCTGGGACCCCCCTAGGAAGCACCCATCATACACGACACAAAGAGAACTACTACGAGGGATTGTTAGACACAGTTTTTAAATCTAATGCGCCCACACACACACACGCAAGGAATATAACACATATCCAACAAAAGAAACATAACACAAGTTTATATCAACCATTGCCAATACCAAGTAGGCCATGGGATGCAATAAGAATATATTTTGTTTTGGGTTTACCAAAGAATAAAATGGGGAATGATTCAATATTTGTAATTCTTGATATATTCTCAAAGATGACACATTTTGTACCTTGTTATAAGACCAGTGATGCAACCTGTATTGCAAATTTGTTTTTTAGGGAAAATGTTAGATTGCATGGATTTCCCAGAAGAATAGTTTCATATAGAGACACTAAATTTGTTGGACATTTCTGGAGAACCTTGTGGAATAAAATTGGAACAAACTTTTCATTTAGTTCATCCTATCACCCAAAAACTGATGGGAAGACGAAAGTGGTGAATATGAGCTTGGGAGAATTACTAAGGAGTTTGGTAAATGAGCATAGAAGTCAGTGGGATCAAGTTCTTGCATAAGATGAGTTTGCATACAGTGAATCACCTAACAGAAGCACAGGGAAAATTCCATTTCAAATATTGTATGGTATTCACCCAAGGGGTATTTATTCACTTAGAGATATGGGGAAAGATGAAATGAGGAGTGTTGATGCAAAGGATTTTTCTACAACAATGAAAATGTTACATGAATAGGTCAAGGGAAAACTACATGAAAATAGTCAGAGGTACAAGCATAGAGCATACTTGAAGAGAAGTTGAGTTAATTTTGAAGTTGGAGATAAGGTTTTGGCACATTTAAGGAAATAGATATTCTCAATAAATGAGTATAACAAATTGAAACTGAAGAAGATAAGACCCTGTAAATTTTTGAGAAAATTTTCAACTAATGCCTATGAAATTGAGTTACCACTTTATTTTGGAATGTCACCAATATTTAATGGTGTATATTTATAAACTTAGAGAGCACCTAAAGAAGAGTATGAGGATGATCAAGGGAAGGTTAAACCAGTTCAATGGATGAAGCAATTACCTACCACAAAACAATTGCAGATGGAGAAGATTCTTGATCAAAAGATTGTCAAGAAAACCAGAAAGCATAATTACTATGAGTAATTTGTGAAATGGAAAGATATTCCAATAGAATATACAACTTGGATAAGTGTTGCAAAGAGCTCATGAATATTTTTGTTCTTTGGGAGTCTGATGCATGGGCATCAACTAATCTATTTGAGATTGACCCTAGGGGTCATAAACTTTACTAAGGAAGTTGGTTTAATAATGTTTCTATTTTTTTTGTTTGTGATAAATTGTATGAGATATCTCTAGAAGGTATCTTTGTTTGATTAGTTTTAATAGGTGTCGAGTCTATTTCTAGGATTTAGGAACAAATTGGTAGATTTAGAGTTTGTTGAGATAACTCAAGATAAGTTTGTTTTGACAGATACTTGAGAGATCTAAGAATATATTGAGTCTTCTATAATGGAGAGGACCATGGTGATATTGAGAGTGTGCAGTGTGTTGAGGTCCGAGAGACCCAAAGAGGAACAAAGAAAAAATCATTACATTACTCTATTGCTTTTTGAGCTCATATTTGTGTGCAATTTCATTTTGTTTTGCTTGAGAAATCCAATTCTGCCTATGATGAATTTGGAACAAGTGATATTTCTTTAATTTGCAGCATTGGATTGTATATCGGTGTGTACAACGAGTGGACAAGGCTCTTGCAAATTTCCATGTAATTTTGTGTGTATTAGAATGGAAAACCATGATTAAATCTGGGGTAGAGCCCCGCCAGACCAACAAATCATAATTATTCATCAAGTTCATGGAATACTGAACTGTCGGGTCCCCAACATACTATTAAAGTAACACACGTGAAATTTCCCAATGTCCCGACACCCGACATCCCGGTATACTAGCCTATTGGCCCCGACATTCGGGAATTCAAGTGTTACATGATATTGGAGACTGAAATCTCGGTGCCCTCACCTTTCGAAATATTGTAAATGTGTTGAAACTACACAGAATATATATAGCTAGCAAATGACATACACAATTTGTAGATAAAATATGAGAAAAGAGAAGCAAGAGAGAAAGAATGGAAGAATTCTCATTAACCAAATGAATGAATGATAATTTACACATGATATACTCTGTATAACTCAAATAATGAACATTGGAGGAGAATCCAATGCATCATAGTGGTGGTCTAGAGTGATCTGGACACACACCAACAGTTACGGGAGTAAACTGCCACTTAGTCTAGTCTCTCAGGCAGTTATGGGAGTGATCTGCCACCTAGCCTGAGTTAACTAGTCTCTTGGTCTTCAGTTAACTGACCGATACATAGTGAAGTGAGGAGTAGATCATGGAATCATGAGTAATGCACAATTATGGTGATGATCCCAATGAAAATGCGTATTATCTAGTGATGATCCCAATGTTCCATGGTGATAATCCCAATGTGGCATCTATACTCCACTCAATTGATCAAACTGAAGTGTGAATTGAAGAGAATATTATCCTAGAGGAATATTCTCCCTAAAGTATAGGAGACTGAATAATGACTAATAAACATAGGGAAAACCTTAGGAAAAATAAATCCTAGGTGTGTGTGAAGTATCTCCAACACCCCCCCTAAACATCACTATGGTGAAAATAAATAATGGGTCCCGGCAACAAGGCCATGTTAGGTACCCAAATACAAAAGATACACTGAAATAAATGAGGAAAGAGGGGAAATCTCATGGGAAACCCCCCCTCAAAGTAAAATGTATGTAAAAATAAGAACTGACAGTTTCTAGGGAACTGTGTCCTTCACTCCAAGATGACTACGAAGAGAATGGAACTTTTTCTCAGTGAAGGTCTTGGTGAAGATGTCCGCAGTCTATTTTGTTGAAGGAAAAAATTGCAGGTCGATGATACCCTTGTGTACTAAGTCCCAGATGTAGTGCATGTGGATATCGATGTGCTTCGTCCGCTGCCTATGATCTGGATCTCTGTAGAACTTCAGAGTGCTATGGTTGTCACTCTATATGAGGATCGACAGATGAAACTGAATTCCCAACTCAGTGAGAAAATGTTGTAGCCACATAGCCTAAATGGTTATTTTAACTACCCCTTTGTACTCTGCCTCAACTAAAGATATAGAAATAGAAACACACTTCTTGCTTGACCAATAGATAGGCCCGAAACCAAGACTAAGTGAGTAACTAGATGTGGACTTGCTATCAATGCTATCTCTAGTCCAATCAGAATCATTGAACCCGATGACGTCCAATGTAGAGTCTGTTTCATAGTGAATCCCAAAGGTGATGGTTCCCTATATGTATCGAAGGATACACTTTGCAGCCTTCCAATGTAGCTCATGCATCTCTTGCATGAACCTATATATTGCTCCAACTGCATATGGGAGGTCTGGTCTGGAGTGTGTGAGATACCAAAAGATCCCCACTAGATGTTTGTACAGTGTGCTTTCAACCAGTGGAGTGTTCCTACCATCCTCAAGTCTGACTCTTGATAGGAAAGGAGTTAGGACAGACTTGTAGTCTATCATGTGAAATCTCTCAAGGAGATCTCGTGCATACTTGGCCCGAGACAGTTTGATTACATATGCATCTTGATTGAGCTCAAGTCCAAGGAAGAAATGTAGCGGATCCATGTCCTTCATCAATAACCTGTCATGCAAAATCCTCTTTAATGCAGCAATCGATGAAGTCAAGCAACCGATGATCAAAAAATAATCAACATACATAACTAGGATTAGAAGTGAATCAACCATCCTGAGCATGTAAACATTCGAGTCTGACTTAAAATGTGCAAAGTTCCGTGACAAAAGATAGGAGTCCATCTTGGCATAGCATGCCCTCAGATCCTGCTTGAGGCCATAAAGAGACTTCTTCAGTCGATACACCAAAGATGAATCTTGCATAAATCCTTGGGGTTGCTCCATATAGATCTCCTTAGAGAGATCTCCATGAATAAATTCATTCTTCATGTCCATCTGATGGACTTCCCATCCCTTGGTTGCCGCAATGGAAAGTGCCAAACATATGGAATCCATATTCACTACTGAAGTGAAGGTCTCGTCATAGTCAATGCCCTGCACCTATTGAAAGCCTTTGGCAACTAGCCTGGCTTTGTATCTACTAACATGTCCATTCACTATGCTCTTGGTCCTGTAAACCCATATGCACCTGACAAGTTTCCTTCCTGAAGGAAGGGGAACTATATCCCAAGTCCGGTTCTCTAGGAGGGAGTTGTACTCCTCCTGCATGGTGGATTCCAAAAAGGGATTTCTAACATCCTTTCCATAGGACTATGGATTTGAAGACTGAACCAAGAAAATATTCTTGGGTGGCATCGGTTCAGTGGAAGTGAGTGCAAAAGGAGGGTCCTTGAAATCAGATCGAGTCCTCCTAGTATTAGTTGGATCCCCAAAAATATCCCCTTCATCTTGAAGAGTAGTCTTGGCCCACTTGGGCTTTGGCTCTAGCTCTGCATATGCATGCACTGAATCTACATCTTATTGTATTGAATTTGTATCTGGATCATATGAATCCTATGAATAAAAACTCTCATACGAAGAAGAGTCAGCATGTGCATTCTCATCATCTCTAATAGGTGGAAGAACAAAAGTGTCTGCATGCAGCTATTGAGGTACATGCGCGACACTTTCCTCGAATTGGACACTTCACTCAATGATGAGCCAGTCCGAGGAAACATCAATGATTTTGTATCCCTTCACACTGTTAGGGTATCCAACAAATATAGATTATGTGCTCTATGGATCAAGTGCCTTCCTCTTCTCAGAGGGAATCCTGGCCCATGCACGTGAATCAAAAATAAGGAAGTGGGTCACTTTCAGTTTGAGGCTGCTCCAAGCCTCATAGGGGGTCTTATCCTTGAAAAATATATGGTGAGATATATTTTTTATGTAGGTTGCACAATTAAGTCCTTCTTCCCATAATCTCTATGGATGTGACTTTGCATGTAGCATGCAAGATGCAATCTCTTTTAGAGATATATTTTTCCGCTCAACAACTCTGTTTTGTTGTGGAGTATAGGGAACCGTGTGTTGCAATTGAATCCCTGCCTCATGAAAAATATTTTGTATCTCATGGTTGACATACTCTCCCCGTTATCTGTTTGGAGGAATTTGATTTTCTTTCCTGATTGTGTCTCAACAAGGGCTTTGAAATATTTGAGGTGTTGAAAGACCTCTGATTTTTTCTTAAGAAAGAAAATCCATGTGAAGTGTGAGAAATCATCAAAAAAAATGAGCACATACCTTTCTTTACTGATTCATGGATGTGGAAAAGGTCCCATGAGGTCACTATGGATCAGATCTAAAGGAAAGGAAGCCTTCTAAGTATTTCCTTTGTTGAATTTCTCTTGAGGGTGCTTTCCAAGAACACATCCCTCACAAATTCCTTTGGAGAAGTGGATGTCAGGTAGACCATCCACCATTCCATGTTTTCCAAGTTGTTGCATATATATTAAATTTAAATGCATGAACCTTTCATTCCATATACTACTTCTTTCATCAACATGGGTAAGCATTAATGCAAAATCTGGTTCAATAAATTCAGAAAATGTGTAGAGTCTAGATTGATGTTTTACCTCACCAGTAGAAACCCTCGAATTGGTTTGCATGTCATATATATCCACTGCATCAGGTGTGAATATGAATCTCTTTCTAGTGTTGTAGTTTTTCATTTGATACATGGAGATAAGATTGACGGAAAGTTTGGGAATGTGCAACACATTCTCGAAGCTTCCCTTTGTGAATTCAAGACTTCCTTTGTCGGTGACCTCGAATGGAGATTTTTCCTCCATCATAATAGAAGGACCTTTGCATGCATCCAATGAAGAATATAATTCTTTTGTGGATTCCATGTGGTGTGATTCACCTGAATCTATGATCCAAGCATCGAGAGAGGAGTTGATGGAAATCAAAGCATGACTAGAATTTCCTTTATTGAGATTCTAATCTCCTGACTTCTTCTTCTTGGCACCCTCAGGGATGCGATCTCCTAGGTTGTTTTTCTGAAGTATTTGGGCCATTTGACCTATCTTTTTCTACATACATTCAGATTCTGGATGGAATCCTTTATGGAAGTAAGTGCATTTCTCCCCTTTTCTTCCCTTTCCACCTTTGGATCCCGAGGCATCGTTGATGGGTTTTGAGTACCCTTCCTTATTTGGATCTGCATGTGCTTTCCTTTTCTATTTGTATTTATATTTATGATATTGATGACCACTACCATATTGCACAGTAAGTGCATGCGCCTTTGGGCCTTTTATTTTTCCCATATTGATGAGCTTGTTCTACTCTTGTGTTAGAGAATCGATACAGACCTCAAGAGAGGGCATCGTCCAGGTGGATCCAGAGGCAAGCCTAACTAAATTAAATGTGGATACAAACATCGAGTATTCCAGACCAAGTTTGGAGAGAATGGTGAGAACCATTTGTTTCTCCTCCTTAGATTTATCAACCCCACAAGCCTTGAGTTGTGACAACAAATCCTTATATTTGGTAAAGAAATCTTGGAGTTTGTCGAAAGTTTTTGGATCCAAAGTGAGAAATTACACCTCGAGCATGTGTCCCCTCATCTTGTCCTATTTTCCAAAAATCCCTTCCATGGTGTTCCAAGCTTCATTGGGGGTTTTACAGGAGGATATGTGAAAGAGGAGTTCAGGAGAAATGAGACTGCAAATAGTTCCAAACGCTTCATCCATTCGATTTAGATACTTGGATTTTTCTATGGCTGATGTGGGTTCTGTCTTTGTGTTCATTGTTAACTTGTATAATCCTTTGCCTCTAAGATGCATTATCATATTCTCCTTTCATGATAAGAAATTGTACGGTGTAAGAATGAATTCTTTTGGAAATTCCATTTTTCCACTGTCTTCAAACTTCGGTACTTGCAAAAATAATTTGGTGTGTCTTTTCCCTAGAAGTCCATAGTATATAATACCATGTAAATTTGTTGAACCTGCACATAATAGATATATCTAGAAAATGACATACACAATTTGCAGAGAAAATATGAGAAAAGAGAAGCAGAAGAGAAAGAATGGAAGAATTCTCATTAACCAAATGAATGAATGATAATTTACACATGATATACTCTATGTAAATCAAATAATGCACATTGGAGGATAAGCCAATGCACCATAGTGGTGGTCTAGAGTGATCTAGACACACACCAACACTTATGGGAGTAAACTACCACCTAGTCTAGTCTCTCAAGCAGTTATGGGAGTGAACTACCACCTAGTCTAAGTTAAGTAGTCTCTCAGTCTTCAATTAACTGACTGAAAAAGAGTGAAGTGAGGAGGAGATCAAGGAATCATGAGTGATGCGCTAGTATGGTGATGATCCCAAGGACAATGCACATTATATGGTGATGATCCCAATGTTGCATGGTGATAATCCCAATGTGGCATATAGACTCCACTCAACTGATCAAACTGAATTGTGAACTGAAGATAATATTCTCCTAGAGGAATATTCTCCCTAAACTATAGGAGACTGAATAATGACTAATAAACATAGGGAAAACCTTAGGAAAAATAAATCCTAGGTGTGTGTGAAGTATCTCCAACACATATCGACCCTATTCCCCCCGATACATTGTTGTGTCAGCCTGACATTTTGTGAGAGTGTTAAGAGGTTCCAGTACTCCGGTCCTCCAATCTTTTGATACCCCGGGATTATGGTTCCAATATTCACGATTTCGTAGCATATTGACACTTCATTGTATTAACCCCCCCCAACCATTGGGAAACATTGTGGTTACCAATATTGAACGCTTGGTACATAATGCTCGGTAATCTGACGTTCAATTTGACTATTGATTAAGGAAAGAGATCAATGGATTTATATCATTGGGCATGGGTAACATAATTGGAGTTTAAACAGAGGTGACCCCCCATAATTTTGTCACATGGCCCAATTTGGAGTACATGTTTCAGAAGATTTGGGTTGTGGGAACCCCCCTGCCTCGATTTTCTAATAAAGTGCTAGAACCCTACAAATAATCCCACGAACATAAATCTTGGTTATATGAGTTAAAGGATTGGACACCGAAGGATGAAGGAGTTGACGATGTAGAGCCTTAGTGCAAGGTCATAACGTTGGTCGTGAGGAAGATAAAGACACTTAAGATAAACACCCTTTCCATTGTTGATCCAGATTATTTTCAGAATGAAATGAAAGAAGATATATTACAATGAAATACACATAAATATTTCCAGAAACAGAGAAATACAACAATACATGATTTCTATTAATGAAAGAAATGTACTGAGACTGTAAAAATACAAACTGCAAGACTCAATAGAATGGTGGCATCTTTATCTCTGAGAAGAGATGTGACAGCTATGCTCATTCGCAAGAAGATAAGTACAATGAGGCTCTGAAGGAATTTTTACAATAAATATGAATTCCAAAACCCTATACATCGAAAAAGCTATCCCTAAGAGAGGAAGCACCAAAAGTCACGTGGGCCCCATTGGGGTAAGTTAGTACATGAACTTCTCGAGGTTGTAACGTTTGCATATGATCTCTGTTTTAGGCGTGTGATAGCCCGTTGGAAAGGTATTTTCAAGAACTACACATTATGTTTTCAAAATTTAACTTTGTCAAAAATTTGACTGTGTAAAGACCCAAAAACATTGTTTAGAGCCTCAAAACGACCTCAGAAGTACAAAAAGATGCACTGACATGAAAAATTCCAAAATAATCCAGTTGGAATAGATGGGAGGTCACCAATATCCACTTGGATGTTGTGTAGGGATTCAATAAATCCTCAGAAGTGCATAACCCACAATTATAAAAAGATGTCATCGTTACAGAGAAATGTGTTGAACTGAAAATTGTCAAGATGAGCCAAGTGGAATTTGGAACAAGTGGGTGGCCACCAATATCCACCTGGATCAGTCCTCCCCCCTTAGGAATCAATGGTGTCCATTGTGTTTAGTTCCCGGGGAAGAGGGGAAAGAATTTTCTGAATATGAATCTTGGTGAGATGCTTGCCTTGCTGGAGAAGTTGTGCTTCTTGGTGTGTGGAAGGCTGTCATGAACTTGTTGCTGGCGAGGTTGAATATGTTCCACCAACATGTTGTATATTTTCTTGACGAGGTATTGTGTTGGCACCATCATAGTTGAATAAGAGATATCTTATTTCCCTTCTGCAATTTGCTTTTGTTGAATAGAAGGTGCTCAGGCTGAAGTGGTTGCAGTGGCCTTTTGTTCATCCTTTGAACAAATTGTGAAGAGGATGAATTTAGCAGTATGCGAGATTACCTTGAGGCACTTCTTTGGTGGAACAATAGTTGGAAATACCTTTGGTATCCTATAGAACTGACCCCCCAGAGTAATAATGACACTACAGGGTCGAGACTCATAAACAACATGGAATTTCCACATATATTGTTGGCCCAAAATAGCATCACAGACATCAAGAGGGGAAACATCACACACTACCTCATCCTTGAAGGAATGGATGCCATAGGACATGAGACACTGTTGGTTGACACAAATATCTTGTCCCTGGCCAAGCCACCCAATGTTGTAAGACTGCAGGTGTACTGGTGTTCTCAACAACCCCAACTGTTTGACGACCTCAACTCAGATGAGGTTATTTTGGCTTCCACTATCAACAATGAAACTCAATGGGGTCCCTTTCACCCACATCTGTGAATGGAAGAGGTGTTCCCCCTCTTTAGGATATACTGGTTGAATTGTTGTGGTCGTGACGACAATAATGTGGTCTACGTTGATGATCTGCCTTTTTTCATTATTTTCTGGATCAGATTCCAAATCAAGGTTCGAATCCTTTTTTATCTCGACCACCAATAATTGTTTTGAGTGGCATTCATCAGTGTTGTGCCAGATGATTTTGTGGAAGTCACACCACTTCCTAGTGTCATTCTTCATCTTTCCCTTACCCTTATTTTCATGTGTCTTGGATTGGTTGTTAGTAGGCTATTGGTTAGGGTCGTCTTTATTATGCTTTGGTTGTTGTGGATTTGAAGACCTGGACTTCCATTTGTTCCAGTGCTTAATTTTCTGCTCGATTTTGATAGCATATCGATAGGCAACTCCTAGTGATCAGATGTTTAGGATATCCATTTCGGTTTGGATGTACCTATGCAAAGCCCCATGGTATTTCAAAACTAGATGTCCCTCAGAGTCTTTGATACCCATCTTGGTATGCAAGGTATGGAAATTATTTGTGAACTCCGACACTGTTTGGCCCCTCTCTTTCCACAGTGTGTTCCATCTCATGTATTGGTCTTCATAGTTATCAACAGGCTAATATTGTTCCTTAATCACATCCACAAAAAAATCCCAAGTGGGCTCAATACCATATATTCTAGATTCCTCTATGGAAATTTTCTCCCAGTAAGTTTCCCACCAATGTTTGACATGGGGGAGAGCCTTGAGGAGTGTGAAGGTGATCTTTTCCCTGTCGGAAAAATTGTGAACAGAGAAATAACCTTCTAGTAGATTTAACCATTTTAAGGCATCCACATCTATCTGACCTTCAAATACGGGAATATAAAAATTAGCTTGTACCTTGAAGGGAGAGGTTCCTCCAAAGTGGCCTCTTGATGAAGATGTGAATGTTGCTATCGACAGGTGTTGAAGGATGTGGGAAAAATTATCCATCATTTTCGTCCCTCTGTCGTGCAAGAGCTTTCTCAAGAAAAAAGTTAATAGAATATTTTGCTCCGTCGTTTTTCGTTTTTTCTGCCATAGAGGGTTTCTTTGGTGTGCGAGAGTGATTGTCCTCAAGAGAGACAAGATTGAGACCCAACTTTCTATACTCAGACCTCATTGGGGACATGCACTAAAAAATGATCAAGAGCAGCCTTCTCTGATACCACTAATCCAGATTATTTTCGGAACGAAATGAAAGCAAAGACATTACAATGAAATACGCATAAATATTTCCAGAAACAGAGAAATAAAACAATACATGATTTCTATTAATAAAATAAATCTACAGATATTGTAAAAATACAGAGTACAAGACTCGTTAGAATGGTGGCATCTTTATCTTCGAGAAGAGATGTGACAGATACGCTCATTGTTGGCACAGGGGAAGACCCAGGGTTCAATGCTACAAGAGCGCACCAACAAAACCCTAACTACCGACCCTTTCGGTAACACCTGCGAAGCAGATGAAGTCTCACTCGAGGTAGAGGTAGGGGTGGTTGCAGGACTCAAGTGTTTGCAACCTTAGCTGGGACACAGATCTGTAATTAAATAGCTTACAAAGTACTTACCATCGATCATTCATCAATATTCAACCCTTACTATACTTCGCAGAAAGCACATAGCATCGTAGTATTCACTTAGATCTAAGGTATTTCAGCACTCAGAAACAGTAAAACAGACCGAATCCAGTATATCAGCACTAAGCATCCTCATACACATTAGATGTACTATTCATACACATCTAATAAGCACAAAGCATAAGTAAATCTATCTAAACATGTCATAGAACTTAGCAAGAGAGGGACAACACATGTAAGAAACAACACAAAGCATGACACATAGATTTACATGGTTCACCCCCACCCTGGAGCTACGTCCACCAAATCTTCTTCTTTATTATCTCTTTCAAGAAGTTACAACACTGAGCCTCAAAAATCCTTACTCCGCACAAGACAAAAGATCTGTGCAGCTCGCTAGATCCTTCTTCCTTGCACTTTAGCACAAAGCCTTTCCCAACCTCCTACAACAACTTTCACTTAGCCCTACAAGCCTCTTACAATCACGCACATAAATTTTATAATCCACATCTGATCACATAGATCTAATTACTAGCACTAAGCCATCCCCCCTTACATTATCTTAGTATCTATTTATAGATTACAAAACTGGGCCTACGCGTGGGTAAACCCACGGGACGTCATCCCTTTCCCATTACATTAACCCAAAACCCTAAAAGAGGCCCAAAGTGGGCTGAGATCCTGTGATCTCTGCTTCACCTAGAACTCCATCTTTGATAGGCTGTCGAAGTCCCAAAAATGGTCAAATATGACCAAGTTTTCTTCAAAACTTGGTCAAGGGCCAACAGGCCCCCAACACTCACTTGTCACTCATCCCGAGTCACTTAGGTCTGTTCAATTCTTCTTTGAATTCCTCGAGCTTGGCTCGAGCTTCTTTGACCCGCTATATTACCACTGCCTCTTTCTCGACGAACTCCTAGATGAGTGCCTCATTCACTGGCCCTTCTAGGCATTGTTTTGCTGTATGCACAACCTGTTCAAGTTCTACTCCTTGTTTTTCAACTTCAGTGAACAAATGGCATGCCTTTTCTTGCACTGGTTGAAGTTGTTGAGAGACTTCCATCACTTTGTTCTGGATGGTGTGGATCTGCTGTTGGGATGTACGCTACTCTGGAAACCTCTTCATTCTTTCAACTGGTGTTAAGGTCTTCAGTTGTGCTTGTAACATATCTGCATGCTTCTTTGCTTCTTGGAGGTGTGACTCCAATGCTTGCAATTCTGGGCTCTCCATGAGGGTCTCATATGTCTGAGTGCTCCTGGCAGTCAACGGCTTGCATTCCAATTCAAGGGCTTTCAATCTGTCAATTGCGCTGTGAGAAGTTGCCTATCTTAGGTCTCTTATATATTGAGGGGTCTCGGGCACAATACGAAGTTCCAGATCTGCGATGCACTGCTAGATCACTCCTTCTAGTTATGCCACTTGCCGTGGAACCCGTTCTTCTTTCTGGACTTCGATGACTGCCACAGAGTGAAGTGCTCTGTCGACTAGTTCATTTATCTCCAGTTGCTCTGTGAGCAACTGCTCTTTGCTCTGCTGTAACTCTTCTTTCTCTTCCTCCCACTTTATTTGAAGAGCTAGTTTTTCTTGTTATGCATTATTGTGCTATTCTAGCATGTCTTTCTGTTCCTGCGCCAAAGCTTGGGTGGTTTACGCTATCTCTTCATGAGCCCATCAAAGGTGAGCTTCAACTTTATCAATGATCTGGTGCAATTGGGCTAGTTCATCTCCTAGTTCTTATGTTCCAATTGTCAAGGGCGCAATAGAAACTGCGCGGATGGACTTTAGTGCCTGTTGCACTTCTTGAATTTCACCCTTGATTCAGCTGAATACCTCCTCCTGCTTTGCTTCTTTCTTTTCTGCGATCTCCAGTGAAGCATCATTCAACGCAACGACTAAGAATTTGAAGTCATCTATGGTGAGGGTAGTCTTAAACATAGTCCTGGTGGCTTTATCTTTCTTCCGGGATGAAGGATTTGGTGGGGTAACCTTTCTTTTCTTGGATGGATCCTCCTCCTGTCTAGGTGGAGTAACTTCGCCTTTGTTTTTCTCAACTTCTGTGCCACCTCTCTCTCCACCATCGTCTCCTTGCTTAGGTGAGATAGAAGCGGTATTCATAGAAGTATTGTTTACATCTTGAACTTCTTCAGCTTTCTTGGCCTTGCTTGGTCTAGGTGTGTCCATCATAGTTTTAGGGCTATCCACATCGGACATATCTGCGGGGTCCGCTGGAACAAGGAGGTATGCCGACCATTCCTTGGTAATATCCTCCAAGTCATCTTCTGTCAACTTTTAATATGATTGGAGCTATTGTTTATGCTCATCAGCGCATGCTGTAATGTAGATGAAGTGGCGATCCGCGCTGAATTTCATCAATGGTCTAAACCTGTGAAGTGTGTTCGGGGTGATGCGTGGTGTAGACTGGATTGCGATCTTCAAATAGTTGTAATAGGCATGGAAGATGACATTGGAATGCCACTACTTGTTCATGTCGCTGGAGTACCATAGCGTACAAAACTTCACGGCCAGTGGTTCAAATGGCGTGGTGTCCGAGAAAGTTGCACCTTCCAGTAGCTCCCATGTGATGAACGCGATCAGTATGAGAAGCCAGTTGAAGTGGAACTCATACCCTTGGTATTGTTCTTCTCTTCAATCAATATCTATTTGGTTTACAAGGTATTGTAGCCAGTTCATCCATAGTCCCTCCGCGCACTTTCCTGCGAGGTCAACTACGAATCCAGTCACTTGGGTCGGTCTATTTTTTTGAACTAGTTTTCTTGCGATCATCTGAAAACCAAGGCGCACTGTGGCATTCTCTATGGAAGCCACCTTGTATCCTCGCGTTCCTTTCTCTACATCACCATAAGTGTCCTTTTTTATCTGGGTGAGAGGGCAATCTACGGTCTTTTCGGGGTAAAACTCCTGTGGGTCGGGCCCCTGCATGCTTAGCCCTGTGATCCGATTGATCAGAGTCAGATCCACTGTGATGCACCGATTCAACCATAGGTATCCTCCATGATAGCAGGACAACAATAACTTGACACACACATTTACTTCTTGATGCCTCCCGAAATGAGGAATCTTCATTATGTTGAGGAGGGTTCACTGTGAGAGGTTATGGGTCCATTGCTGGGGAATGATATTTGGGTTCTTCCCTTTGGTGACAGTCAAATACTTATGCAGGGATATCATACTGTATGACTTCTTGTCGCCGAGGTTGAAGTCACTAAACTTCAAGGTGGCGATCTTGTCTTGGTCAGCGCGTATCCCCTTCCATACGTACGCAGTGACCAACTCATATTCAAAGTCCCTGGGCACACTATCTCGGTTCACTGTGCCACTTAGAGGTGTGATGTATGTAGGTAATATTCTTGGGATCATCTTCACAGTTGCAAAATCATTTTCAAGCTTTGATTTTCTTTCTGAGGGCAGTCGGGATGGTCCTGCTCGAGTAGTGGAGGGGGAAGTTGGCAGTTCTCCCGAGGACGATGCTTGTACACCTGTAGACAATCCTCATTCCGACATGACTCTCTCTTCTCTGAGGCTAGCAAATACCTCTCTTACAGATTCTTCAGTTGCGTTAAATTCATCGGACATATACGCTTAGGACCAATAGCTTGGGTTCTCACAATAATGTAGGTAGAGAGCAAGGGAAGAGTAATCACTGTTCACAATTGCGGGCTCAAATTCACGATTTAGAAAAAGTGTCTTCCGTGCATGGCGCGACAAGCTAAATAGGAAATTCGTCAACGGTCTACTTGTAATGGTTATGAGGCTTCCATTATCGTAGATCTATCCATTATGGTGAGGTCCAACGGTCTGACAGTGATCCTTTAATGCTTTTCGATCCGTTTGGAGTGGCAGTCGAACGGATATATCGACCTCCAATGGCTATATTGCTTTTCTACGACAAAGTGCCATATGTCGTTGTTCTTATATCCCAACGAAGCTCAATTCCTATGATTTTTCCTTCTGCGAAGTTTCCTCTAGAATATTTTGTGACTTTTCGATATTGGCTCTATTCTTACTTAGCTTCCTAGCCTTCTTCCCAGTGAGCTTCATCTCGGTCATCCTTTTTCCATTCTGATTCTTATCTTCTCTCGACATAGTCACTTCGCGATGTTGAGATTCTTTCTTTAGATCCAAGGGTAATACTTCTTCTTCATATGGATTAGGTATTTCAGTCTTCTGTGGTTCCTCTAATGCTCTTATATCTTCGACATCCAAGTCTTTGGTGTCCAATAGATTATATATGTTCTCTTGTTCTTCCATCAAGTAGGCGATCCTTCTAGTCATAAATTCCACAAGTTCTTGCTTCTTCTGTTCTAGGGCTTCCTTTTCTTCTTTTCTCCGGATCTGGTCTTTTTCAATCCATATCTTGCCTAACAAAGTTGGAAATGGGGCACGGTCCTCAATAAATTTAGTAACTTTGAATTCTTCCTTTGTCGAAGCTCCATGGGTACTCATAGCTATCTAGGTAATCCTTCCACATAGGGTTACCATTTTTCCTTTAAACCCTATTTTTCCTAGTGAAGGAACCATAGCAGGCCTCCCTAGGGTTTCCCAAATACTTTCTGTCATAATGTTCATCTGTGTTCCCTCATCCAGAGCATAGTCAATGTTGAAGTCTCCTATTCTTACTTAGATTTTCTCCTTTCCTTTGAAGATCTCTAACAAACTGGCATCTTTATGTTCATCCAGGGTTTCTTTCATTTTCAGTAACATAGTCCTTGATTCTTTCTGGGGTTCTTCTATAATCTTAGTCTCTTGATCTCCTTCAGAGTTTGCTTGCTCCATATTCAACTTTTCAAGTCTAGCAATCATTCTAGGGAAATCCAGTACTTCATGGTCCATAACCTTACAACATAGGAAACTAGGGTTTCTCCCAGGGCATTCCTTAGAAAGATGTCCTGATCTTCTGCAACCGTAACAAAGAGTTAATCCTCTCTTTCTCTTCAATGATCCCCAACTTTTCTTATACTGCGCACTAGGATCATAATGGCTAGCCTGCAAAAAATTCTTTCTAGGATCCTGCATCCATTGGTTAGTCCAAAAATTCTTTCTATGCATAGGTATAACATATCTATCATTATTCTTATCATATCTATTCATATCAAGCGTTCTTTCATCTAACAATGCCCTAGTTTTCAAGCTAGGAAAAAATATATCAAGCATACCTAAATCCATACTTTAGAAACAAAAATATTCACTTCTTTTACTTCTACAGGGCACAAAGCTTCCAGATCTAAGAAATTTTGACTATTCTTACCTTTATCATAGCACAAAGCTTACAGATATTACCTCTTTTCTGCAGATTTGACCTCTTTCTTTCATAAATTTCCACTTTTTACTTTTATCAGAGCACAAAGCATTCATATCTTGCTTCTTTTATTCAAATGTGATCTTCCTTTCTTCAGATCTGACCTTATTCCTGGCACAAAGCTTCACAGGTCGAGTAAAACGTTGCGCACTAGGGAAACAGATCTACACACAGAGATTTCTTTTGCACAAAGTTTCTTCTTCCTCAGTTCCTAGCAATCACAATTTTAGGTCCCGACAACAGAACCATTTGTTGGCACAGGGGCAGACCCAGGGTTCAACTCTACAAGAGCGCACTAACAAAACCTTAACTACCAGCCCTTTCAGCAACACCTACGAAGCAAATGAAGTCTCACCCGAGGTAGAGGCAGGGGTGGTTGCAGGACTCAAGTGTCTGCAACCTTAGCTGGGACACAGATCTGTGATTAAATAGCTTACAGAGTACTTAGCATCGATCATTCATCAATATTCAACCCTTACTATACTTCGCATAAAGCACAGAGCATCGCAGTATTCACTTAGATCTAAGGTATTTCAGCACTTAGCAACAATAAAACAGAACAAATCCAGTATATCAGCACTAAGCATCCTCATAGACATTAGATCTACTATTCATACACATCTAATAAGAACAAAGCATAAGTAAATCTATCTAAACATGTCATAGCACTTAGAAAGAGAGGGACAACACATGTAAGCAACAACACAAAGCATGATAAACAGATTTATGTGGTTCACCCCCACCCTGGGGCTACGTCCACCAACTCTTCTTCTTTATTATCTCGGTCAAGCATTTACAACATTGAGCCTCAACAATCCGTACTCCGCATAGGATAGAAGATTTGCGTAGCTCGCTAGATCCTTCTTCCTTGCACTTTAGCACAAAGCCTTTCCCAACCTCCTACAACAACTTGCACTTAGCTCTGCAAGCCTCTTACAATCATGCATAGAGATTTTACAATCCACATCCGATCACATAGATCTAATTACTAGCACTAAGCCACCCCCCCTTACATTGTCTTAGTATCTATTTATAGATTACAAAAGTGGGCCTACACGTGGGTAAACCCACAGACCGACATCCCTTTCCCATTACATTAACCCAAAACCCTAAAAGAGGCCCAAAGTGGGTCGATATCCCGTGATCTCTGCTTCGCCTGGCGCTCCATCTTTGACAGGCTGTCGAAGTCCCAAAAACGGTCAAATATGACCAAGTGTTCTTCAAAACTTGGTCAAGGGCCAACACTCAATCACAAGAAGATGAGTACAATGAGGCTCTGAAGGTATTTTTACAATAAATATGAATGCCAAAACCCTAGACATCTAAAAACCTAACCCTAGGAGATGAAGTGACAAAAGTAATGTGGGCTCCATTGGGGTAAGTTAGTACATCAACTTCCTGGGGTCGTAACTTTTGCATACGATCTTCGTTTTAGGTGTGTGATAGCCCATTGGAAAGGTATTTTAGATAATTACACATTATACCTTCAAAATTTGACTTTTTCAATAGTTAGATTGTGGCAATCCCAAAAAACGTTGTTTAGGGCCTCAAAACGGCCCCAAAAGTACAGAAAGATGTACTGACATGAAAAATGCCAAAATAAGCCAGTTGGAATAGGTGGGCATCCACCAATATCCACATGGATGCTATGTAGGGCTTCAAGACAACCCCAAAAGTGAAAAACCCACAATTACAAAGAGATGTCACCATTACAGAGAAACATGTTGAATTGAAAATTGTCAAGATGAGCCAAGTGGAATTTGGAACAGGTGGGTGGCCACCAATATCCACTTGGATCAACTATAGCACAACAAAGTGTCCTAAATTGTATCAAAGAAGGAATTTTGGGCTCGATCTAAGAATCAAGAGTAGTTGGGGTTCAAGAAGTTGTCAACGGAGTTATTGAAGAACTCTGTATTGTGGGATTGGACTTGGGAGGTCCCCATTAGTTGTGATGAACTGCTCAAGTGGAATATGCATGACATTATGATCCATAATGGATCATTATATAATTTTTCATATATCTTAGTACTTTTTGGGAGGAAAAAATTGAAAAACTTGACTTGCATGACCCATTTTAGGAGCATGTCCCAGTTTGGTGATTTGGGGTTTGGAAACTTCTAGAGCTAGTTTTAGGCATCAAACAACACTTTTTGGGGTAAAAAATTTATGAGATTATTTTTACCCCCTTAATGTTGTTCTACACACCATAAAATTTCCAATGGTACAAAAATCACCACAATCGAAGTTCGTATGCGAAAATTATGCCTCCCACAACTTGACCTACCTTATTGATTACCACGATACCAAGTGGATGCCACGTCAACCCCCATTACTCACAAGGTGGGGTTAATCATGTGTGGAATTTCAAAATTATTCTAGAGGGTATAAAACCCTATTACTAATTGAGGGTTGAGGCATGCAAAAACCTTAACCCTAACCCTAGACGATTGTTAGGCTATACTAAATATTGAGCCACTAGTAACATAAGGGCTTCCATTCTTTTGGTATTATCATTATTCCATAGTTGAGTAGAGAATACAGAAGTGGGATATTGAAGCATAACAAAGGAGGAAAAATATTTTATAGTAGTCATTTAGGCCACAGTGTCCATGACAATTTCATAGTCAGTGCCCCTTTCTTTGTACTTGCATTTCAAAATCGAGGAAAAGAAAGCATAGCATAAGCCTCACGTTCTAGCCGGGTTTTCTCATGTATTGGGTTTTCCAAGTCACATATCACGTTCATTTTTGTGGATGACATGTTCATTTGCTTGTTTATTTCATTCTGGTTTCAATTATTTCCATAATTTTGAGCATTACAATAATAATAATAAATCTAAGATCTACGGTAATAAATTGCATAATAAAAGATTCCAAAACATTGTAAGATCTATTGTGACGAATTGTTCCACTAGAATATCCATGAATATCCATGGTAGTTTATAAATCAATGACCCCATTTTACCCCATTAACAATTTAGAATGCTCAAGTTAATAAACATGGATCTATCTACACCACTGCTAAAATATTAAACAATTTTAATTCATCCCTTAAATGTTTATAGTTAGCTGACA
Source organism: Picea engelmannii (assembly GCA_009831015.1). NCBI lineage: Eukaryota > Viridiplantae > Streptophyta > Pinopsida > Pinales > Pinaceae > Picea > Picea engelmannii. The sequence goes on along the minus strand of ML781758.1, from coordinate 284,878 downwards.
CTATTCTTATTGATTGATAGACTAACAATCCAGGATCGTAAACAACATCAAACTCCAAATATAAGAGTTGGCAAGTTTAATGTTAGGAGAAACAAACTAGTGCATTCACATGAGTAAAAAGCATTGGTTACCATCTAAAAGGGTAGAGGCACACAAAGACTAACCACTCATGGGTGAAATAATAGAGTTAGAACTGGAAAAAGATTATAAAGAATAAATCCCATGATTTATGAAACTTTTGGTTATTAATACGTCCATAAATATATAAATTGCTTTAACAAACTCATACAACAAAATGAAATTGTAGGTAAAATTTACAAAACATATGATTACACTATATATATATATTATATATGTTCATGCATAGTTAACATATGATTACACTATATATATATTATATATGTTCATGCATAGTTAGTAAACTATAGGTCAAATTTAACAAGTTCAATCACATGAGAAATAAACATTGGTTTCCATCTAAAACTGACTACTAACCACTTAGCTCCAATACTAAAATGGAGTTGAAAAATGAATTTCAAAAAAAGTAAATCTCATAGATTATAAAATTATTAACAGTCCATACATCTATAGATATGCAAATTGCTTTTCTAAACTGATATAGTGAAATGGAATTGTAAGTAAAATTCAAAAAACATAATATACTACTAAATATATATTATATCTAGTTATACAAAATTTACAAAACATACCACAGTGAATCTCATAGATTATAAAACTATTAACAATTCATACATCTATAGATATGCAAATTGCTTTACTAAACTGAAATAGTAAAATAGAATTGTAGGTGAAATTCAAAAAACATACTATGCTATTAAATATATATTATAGTTTGTTATGCATAATTAGTAAATTGTAAATAAAATTTACAAAACATATCATAGCAATACATACTTATTATAAACATATCATAGCAATACATACTTATTATAAACATATCATAGCAATACATATTTATTATGTATAGTAAGGTATAGTTAATAAAGGATTCATTTAGTATCACATAAATCTAGTCTTTTCATATGAAAATTTCACATTATATTAATCATAATATAATCTTTTTACAAATTCTATCATAAATGTTATTAAATATATATTATATTTTGTTAGGTATAATTAGTCAATTGTAAATAAAATTTACAAAACATATCATAGCAATATATATTTATTATAAATATATCATATATCATAGTAATACATATTTATTATATATAGTAAGGTATAGTTAATAAAGGATTCATTTAGGTCCGCACGGGTGTAGATGAATTGGCAAGTGCCGTGTAAATGGAAGGAAATTTGTAAAATGAAGTCTCATGTTCGATTCTCACCCGGATTTACTCGTGCGCCATTCTTGCGGGCTGGGTGGTTGCACCTAGGGTTATAGTGGTAGCCGACGGGGATCGACCCCGTGTCACGCAAGTACGAGAACCGCGAGTTGCCGATTCCCCCAGTAAAAAAAATAAAAATAAAAGATTCAATTAGTATCACATAAATCTAGTCTTTTCAAATGAAAATTTCACATTATATTAATCATAATATAATCTTTTTACAAATTCTATCATAAAGTGATAGTGGAATGGGCCTAAAAAACAAAAGAGTGTCTAAGAAACAAAAACCATTAAAAACTGACTAGTAAAAAACATGGAACAAATTTATATCTGTGTATATCTTTTTTTTTCCACGTTGGAGATTCCGCGCTGGAAACCCACCCCAGATACTTCCCCACATAGTGGCTGGTATGGGAGTGATAAAGCTTCGCAGCCCCAAGGGACACAGGTTTCAAACTCATGACCTCTCCCCAAACTGGAAGAGTGTGCGCATGTCTTATCCAATTATGCTATCCCATGGGACCTTATCTGTGTATATCTTAACATGTACGTAGGATGTGAACAAATTTATAAGGATTGAACACATTAGTTTTAAAGGTTAAGATACTTTAAATTAATTAATTATCTTCTACATTAATTTTTGATTTTTTTAATATTATATATTATTATAAATTTGAACGAAGATCCAGTACCAATGTACCCAAAAACTCCATGCAACATCATAGATGTCAATCATTGTCGTGAGACTTTTATAATATGTGTCTCTAGTTTCATGATTTTTATGATACGTGTGCCGAGTTTCAAGTTGAAAATGTATGGATGTTGATCTCGATTTTATGCTCGAATCTTTTTTTCTTTTCATTATGATTGCAATTGCCATTCAATTGTTCTTTGTTCATGAGATGGGAAACAATTTGAATAGACAATTGATTTATCTTCCTTAAAGTGCAACAAAACTTGTGCATGACATTTACTTTTGGGAATCTAAATTGTGCCCAAGCCTTATCGATTATTTGTCTTAAGTTCTCAATCTATCCCTTGGTCTTGACCTCCATTTTTACCAAGAGTTTATCTGCTATATTGTAATGTTGTTTGATGGTTTACTATATTTGTATAAATATGTAATATATTTACTATTGTATTTTAATGTTTTATATTTTATTATTATTAAAAAAAATTGGATTTTTTTTTCTAAAATATTTGGATGGTTAACACTTCAATTACTAATCACAATAGTTGTTGATAAATTTGAGTAGCTAGATTACATTGGATTTAGATAACCCATGATATATAATCTCCTAGTCCATAACATAAATTAAATCATCCCTTAAAACTTGTAAATTAATTAGTTTTCATAAGATCATGAGTTTGCATAGTGTTATTTCTGCATATTTATATGTAGTATTTATAGTTCATATATATATTTGCAAAACATTTTTATGGAATGTTTTATAATCAATTAAAAATATGTAGTTTTTATTTAATCTAGTCAACTTGAAGCACTTCTGAGAAGGGTTTTGATTTATTTACTGTACAAGTGTCAAAACCTAATAAAATTGGGATGAAAATTGGGATGTTTTAAATGATCATTTTTTGGGTTAAAATTTTGTGATCTTGGCTCCTAGCCTCTTAATATTATTCTACACTTCAATATATTTCTAATGACGTGAATATCATCTCAATCAAAGTTTGTATACGAAAGTTATGCTTCCCACAAGTTGACCTATCATGTTAACCACCATGGTACCAAATGGATGCCATGTAAAATTCCATTACTCACACATGTGGAGCTATTAATGTGTGGAATTTCAAGAAGATTCATATAAGTACCCATCCTCCAAGCTAAATCACTCTATTTCTAAAAACAACCAAATTATAATTTTGATACCAATTCTAAATGCGGAAAATACACAGCATGGAAAACAATATCATGCAACTATACATATTAATTAAAAACATAAATGGAATTAAGTTAAACATGCACAACAACAATTAAATGCACACAACAACATTCGATCACATAAAAACACAGGTTTGAATGCATCATTTTCACCCACAACACGTAGCAATAAATAATATAAACTTTAGAGTGAAATGCACAACAATTAACTCAACATTCAACATAATTAAACAAAATAGTTATGAAAATTTATCTTATCAAATACAAAACTCATTGTACACAATGGACATTGCACCCAACCATAGACTTGTTGTTCCAGTTCTCAATAGAAATTCACCCTCGATATGGGGCTTTGAATTCATAAGAGACGATGGTTCCTAAGGTTAGATACTATCCCCTCCCAACGACTAAAATTCCTTTAGCCATTCCAATCCACTATTTCTCTTTCTCCTCAATCCACACAACTCAAATAGTGGGATATCCTTCTCTGCCACACAGTCCCTCATGCTATCTCACTTCCCTCTGGGGCTCCAACATAAGTTGGATAAGAAATCTCTTTGTTGGGGACTCTAGGAATATACAATTGCACATGAATTCTTACAAAAAAAACTTACTTGCTCACTTTTACACTTTCTTTCTCATAATATCACTCACAATCCTATAACCAATTTCCCCATGAATTTGCAGCTCCAACCAACTTCTATGCATGCCCACTATGACTTCCTTCAACCTTTAACACTCAAAACTCCCTTTCTTTCCAAAATTATGCATACAAAATCTGTTTTGTTTTCCCATACAAATTTCATTCTCTTCCCATGCTTGCTTGACTCTCACACTTCCCTCATGATTTCTTGTATTCAACCCATGCTTTCAATAACTATGTGAGGTGACTTCATACACCAACCCTCTTACATGTATTTAATGATTGGGGCTTAGAAGCACTCCAAGTTAGGAAATAGAAGGTTCACGAAAGATAATTTGAAAATATGGTTTGGGTTTAATAGACATAGGTGATACCCCTTTTGGAGCACCTCCTTGAACCCCCTCTCTTGTGGAAACTTAGCCCCCATGTCTCTGTCCATGTTTGTTTGCAGTTGGCGATATACTTTATTTCTAATATACAAATTTTACATATTACATTGCTTGGCCTGTGACCGTACATCATATTTACATCATACATCGCTAAACCAAGGATTAAAAATGGGGATGTTACAATTCTAGAGTGTCCAAAACCCTAACAATAACTGGGAATTGAGGCATGCAAAGATCCTAACCCTAACCCTAGATGACTATTAGGCTATGTTAAATATTGAACCACTAGGAAAGTAACAAATTCCTTGTTTATTGTATTGAGTTCTATTCCATAGGAGAGTAGAGCATTGAGAGTGGGATATTGAAGTAGAATAGAGGAAGTAGTCGATCCTGTAGAAACCATACTTTCCATAGTTTCCATGGAAACTCTATAGTGAGTGTCCCTTTCTTTGTATTTGCATTTCATAACTAAGAAGAAAAGAAAAAAACATAGGCCTAATTTTCTAGCTAGGTTTTTCCCATATTTTGTTTTCCTAGGGTACATCTTGTGTTCATCGAATGGATGGTGTGTTATTTGCTTGTCTCTTTAATTTCAATTTCAATTTATTTAATATTACATGCATTAATTTAATAAAATTAAATGCACAGAAAATGTTAGGGGATAAATTTATCCCATGGGCTAATTTTCCATGTTTTTCTCTAAAAAACTATTCACCAATTTACATTTTTTTCTTAAAAATGATTTGCCCAAATTCTATAGAATAAAATTATTTTACTTTAAAAATGACCAAAATTTTATAGACATATAGAATCCTTAGAATTTAGAATATGTTTATAAAATAATTGCTAAACATTTTAGAGTTGACATTTTAAAAATTAGTAAGATTCAAAGGTTTCTACACTTTAAAATAAGTTTGGATCCTTAAAAATTTCCTTGATTAAATATGAATCTAAGTAAAACACAATATAATAAGATATTTTGTAACATTGTAAGATATTTTGTGATGAATTGTTCCAATGGAATATCAATTACAATTAAGAGATCGTGCAAGCCTATATGTGATTCCCATATATGTGCTATAACATTGACTTATAAACTATATAATTTATATAATTTAGAAATAATGACAATCAATCTATTCTTTGTCAATATAAATTATAAATGTTGTAGAAAATGATGTAAAATTGAATTGACATGAACATTGGCTAAGGTGTAGTTGATTGAAGAAGCTCAACTTAGCCAAGTTTATTGATTAAGTGTAGTAGAGAAGATCAAGATTGATTAACTAATATTTTTCAAATTGATTAGCGTCTACTAGCATGTGTGTTGGTTACAAAAGATGTGATAATTGTTCGATTATGTTGTTGTGGATTGAATATGTGGAAGGAGGCCTTATTATTGATCTTGAGTCAATCTAGGACAACTGTCAACCATAAGATTATATATGCGGCATTCATAGATCAAGAGCATGTCAACTAGAGAGTGGGCATCAATTACCAAAGGAAGTCAAATCATTGGATAATTGAATGGCATGAAAAGGTGAGTAGTTGATAATAAACTCTCAGAAATTCCCCATAACGAGGAAGATTATGGATAGAGCCACGTTTTCTAATTAGAGGGTTGAGCAATAGATTTATTTGTTGTAAGTCAATTGAGGGATCACAACAAAGGGACCCATTGATGAAGAGATAGGGGTTCTAAGAGGAAAGAGAAGCTTCGACTTTAATCACTAAAAGTGTCAAGAATTGTAAACATAACCTCAAGTATAAGAATTCTAAAAGGTTTAGTAGATTTACCATCATAATCATTTGCTTGTTCTTTATTTATGTGTGATTGTCATGTTCTTTTTTTTTTTCTACTTAATGAAAGAAAGAGATCTAAATCATAGCATTGACATAATACATAGTTGAAAGAATCCATGGTGTAGATACATTATGCAATTTTTACGTACCCATTGTAAATTTGAATAGTTTGATATCAACTCAAAGTTCTTATCCCCTTAAGAAATAGTGAAATAGGAGGATAGCTATGTGGCTATAGCCCTTAGAAAGTATTCTAAAAAAGACAAAACATTATGGGATACTATGGATGTGTGGTGAAAATAAAATTTGAATAGAAGAATACAAAACTTTATTGGATGATGCGTGGTAGAAATCAAATTTGAATACTCATTGAGTGAAGAAACGTTGCTGCGATTAAAAAAATGTACCTACTATTATTTTACAAATTGAGATATTTTTTAAGTGATGATAATTTAATATATATATTTATAAGTTGATTTTTTGATATATTTTGATCCAGGTGGATATCGATGGCCACCCACCTATTCCAACTGGCTCAAAATGGTCTTCTAACAATTTACTATTTTTAGCAGTTTTTCGGTTCATAAACTTCTGGGGTCATTTTGCGGGCCTAAATGAAGTTTTTTCGGGATCAAACACCTCAATGATAGCCAAAAGCTCTGATTGAGCCTCGAAAACAAATCTCCTCGATGATACCTTTCCAATGAGCTATTTTGCACCCCAAGCAAAGATTGTATGCCAAATTTACACCACTGGGAAGTTGATACACCAAACTACCCAAAACAGGGTCCACAAAACTGTTGGATTTTCATCTTCTGGGGTTAGGGTTTTGGATTTTCTTTATGTTAAAAAGTCCTTTAGAGCCTCATTGTAATCCATCTTCATGTGAATGTGAGTAACCTTCACATCTCTTCTCAGAGATAACCTGCCACCATTCTAGCAAGTCTTTCACTTTGTATTTCTATAGTTTTGTACATTTCGCTCATTAATAGAAATTATGTATTACTGTATCTCTGTGTTCATGGTTTCATATATGATATATTTCTGTTATATTATTGGATATCTAAGATATCTCTGTACATTTATTTATTATATCTCCACTCTCATTTCGTACCAAAAATAATCCAGATCAGTGGTATCAGAGCATGTTGCTCTTGATCATTTTTCAGTGCATCTCCCTGACAAGGTCCGAGTATAGAAAGTTCGGTCTTGAGATTGTCTCTCTTGAGGACAATCTCTCTCATACACCCAAGAAACCCTCCATGGTGGAAGAAAATAAAAATGACAAAGAAGACAATTCTATTAATCTGTTGCTTGAGCAAGCTCTCACGCAACAGAGGGACGAAATGATGGAGAATTTTTCCCACATCCTTCAACGCTTTTCGATAACGACCGAAGCGTCTTCATCAAGTAGGAACTTTGGAGGAATATTGCCTTTCAAGGTACAAGTTAATTTTGAGATTCTCGTAATTGAAGGACATATAGATGCAAATGCCCTAGAGAAATGGTTAAATCTTCTAGAAGGTTATTTCTTTGTTCACAATTTCTCCGACAGGGAAAATATCACCTTCACACTCCTTAAGGATTTCCCCCATGTCAAACATTGGTGGGAAACTTACTGGGAGAAAAGTTTCACATAGGAGTCTGGAATATATGGGGCCGAGCCCACTTAGGATTTTTTTGTGGATGAGGTCAATGAACAATATTACATTATTGGTAACTATGATGACCAATACATGAGATGGACCACGTTGCGTTAAGAGATGGGCTTAGCAGTTCCGTAGTTCACCAATACCTTCCATACCTTGCACACCAAGCTAGGTATCAAAGATTCTGAGTGACATTTGGTTCTGAAATACCATGGGGCACTACATAGATACATCCAAACTAAAATGGAGTTTATGGACATCTCATCGTTGGGATATGCCTATCGATATGTTGTCAAAATCGAGCATAAATTTAGGCACCAGAACAAACGAGAGTTCGGGTCTGCAAATCCGCAACAACCAAATTATAATAAATACGACCCTAACAAACAACCTTCTGAAAACTAGTCCAAGCCATAGGAAAAGAAGGGTCACGTGAAGACGAAGAAGGAAACTAGAAAGTGGTGTGATTTCCACAAAACCCCTTGGCAAAAAACCGATGAATGTTGCTCAAAACAGTCATAGGTGGTCGAGATCAAAGACAAGGAGCCAAATCCTGATTCAAAATATGATTAAGAAAATACTGGTAGAAGATAGATGATCGAAACATACCCCAATGCTACTATTGCGATCACAAAAATTCAACCAGAAGAACCAACAGATCCTGAAGAGGGGGAGCACCTTTTTCATTGACAAATGTGGGTGAAGAGGACCCCACTGCATTTTACTATTGATAGCGAAAGCCAGAGGAATCTCATCTTAGTAGAGGTTGTCAAACTATTGGGATTGTCAAAAACACCACACCCATAGCCATACAACATCGGGTGGCTTCGCTAGGGATGAGATCTTCGTGTCAGCCAACAATGTCGATTGTCATACGACATCCAACCCTTCAAGGGTGAGGTATTATGTGATGTTTACCCACTAGATGTTTATGATGTTCTCTTGGGCTAACCATATATGTGGAAGCACTGTGCTATCTATGAGTCTCGACCCCGTAGTGTCATTATTACTCTGGGGGTCATCTCTACTGGATACTAGAGGTAGTTCCAACTACTGTCCCACCTAAACAGTGTCGCAAGGTAGTATCTCATACTACAAAATTCAGTTTCTTCACAGTATGTTCAAAATGTGAACAAAATAACACCGCAACCACTGTAGCCTTAGTCCAAGCACCTTTTTTCCAACAGAAGCAGGTCGAAAAGTTTGAAACAAACCACAATGATTCCTTCTACACACAGTCATATCATGTATCTAGACTGGTTCAAAAGGTCCAACCCTTCCAACCACATGTATGTGATAGCCTTAACAAGCTAAGCAACACAACTTCTCCAACAAGACAAGTAGTTCATCAAGATGTAGATTCAACAAACACTTTTTCACTCTCTCCCGGGAACTCAACATAATGGAGACCATTGATTCCTAAGGAGGGAGGATTGATATAGGTGGTAATTAGTGGCCACCCACCTATTCCAATTGGCTCAAAACACTTTTAATGTTCTTGACTTGTCTAGTCTAGGAAATGCTGCTAATGTGTGTGTAGGATCAATGGTTTATAGCATATAAATGATCATACAAATAATAAACGCAACAAAGGACTGCAAATTTTGTATTATGATATCTCTGTGGATTACAAAATGGTGAAATGTGGTTGAATAAACTGACAATACTCGACTAGATCAACAGACAAAGTATCTTAGCCGAAATACAAATAAGCAATTGTGGTTGAATTAAATAACAACACTCGGCTAGATCAAAAGACAAAAGGATCTTAGCCGTAATACAAATAAGAAACTAAAAGATAATACCCGAAATATGGGAGCACTACGGAATCAATGAAGAATGATGGAAGACCTGGATGATCTTCCCGGTGACTAGGGTGTGTCTTTCAACACTGAAATCAACCAACTGGTGTCTTCCTCCTGGAGTACACTGAACTATCTCTCCTGAGATGCGCCTCTTCTCCTCAACGACAAGTCATAATCTGCATAATGATGAATTAGGTCACTGACCCTTCCTTTATAGCTTTCAAAAACCCTAAGTCACGATGAAACCCTAATTCACTATTGACTTCCAAAACCCTAAATCACTATTGAAACCTAATTCATTGTTGACTTCTATTTTTAGCTCATAATGACTTAAAAGCACTTTTAACCCTTTTTAGCTCAATGTCACTTTCTGAATATAACACCTATGACTGGAGTGACCTATAGTAGCCCTGTTTACCCCTCTTTGTCCATGGCTATAGTCTAACGGGGTGGTTTAGACCATTAAGCCTCCTCTCTGGAGATCTTATTTGGAAAGGGACATTACAGTCCTCCCTTCCCGAAATTTCTTGTCCTCAAGCAATACTAGTCCAGGGTGCTTCAACACCTGCTTTCTCTCCCAAGTAGCATCCTCTACTGGAATCCCTCTCCATCTGATCAAACACTCTCTGATGACCCTGCTCCTTAGTTTTTGCTCCTAGAACTCCAAAACCTCCTCCAGAACTAACTCCAACTGTCCCTCCTCATCCAATGGGGGAAGCTCCTTTGATGTGCTAATGAATTGTCCCACTTCCTTTTTTAGGAAAGACACGTGGAACACGTTATGAATCTTACTCCCCTCTGGAAGCTCTAGCTAGTAAGCAACCTCGCCTACTCGACGCATGATCCTGTAAGGACCATAAAATCTGGGCTTGAGCTTCTCGACCCCACTCTTCTTCATAGATGACTGCCTGTAGGGTTGGATTCTCAAGAAAAAAAAATCTCCAACCTCAAAGCTGCGCTCTATCTTGTGCCTGTCTGGACTTATCTTCTGTCGGTTTTGCGTCGTTTGCAGGTTCTCTTTCAACAACTTGAGAATATCCTAACTCTCTATGATCCAATCCTTGGCCTTGGGAGATATTCTCTCCCCGAATACCAAGTCTACCAAAGTGGGAGAATCATATCCGTACAATGCTCGGAAGGGTGTCATACTAATGTACATGTGGAAGGTGGTGTTGTAGCAATGTTCTCCTAAATGTAACCACTTTACCCACATTCTTTGCTGTCCTCCTACATAGTTCCTCAAATACTCTTCAACCCACTTGTTGACAATCTAGATCTTCTCATCTGTCTAAGGGTGATAGCTGGTTCTAGGTGTCAACTCTGTCCCCACCAACCGAAACAACTCTCTCAAAAATGTCCCTATGAACCGACTGTCCCTGTCACTGATGATGTTCTTCGACAACCCATGAAGTCTGAAGACCTCCCTGAAGAAAATCTTGGCTACCTGAACTGCGTTGTACTTTGTCGGTATGGCATAGAAGTGAGCAAACTTGGTCAATATGTCGACCACTACATAGATACAGTCCTTACCCTGGACCTTGGGTAGACCCGTGATGAAGTCCATAGATATACTCTCCCATTTCTGCTCTGGAATGGGGAGTGGTTGACGTATCCATGTTGGAAGAACATGCTCTGACTTGTTCTGCTGGCAAGTCACACACCCATCAACGTGTCTCATAACGTCCCGTTTGAGGCCCTTCCATGAGAACCTCTCTCTGATCTGTCTGTAGGTTTTGAAAATCCCCTGATGGCTTGCTAGAGGTGAATCATGAATTGTGGTGAGGATATTTTTCTTAAGCCCTGAATCTGGCACCAAGTAGACTCTATCCTTGTAAAATATGACATCATCAATGACCCTATACCAGTCATCCTGTATCTTCCCATCCATCACCTCACAAGCGAACTTGTTCTTGGAATATTCCACTAACAAGTGGGATTTCGAATTTGCTGAAATCCCCATCAAAGAACATGTCGCAGGTCTCCTCGATAGTGCATCGACCACAGTGTTCTTCCTCCCCTTGACATACTCTATGTCAAAGTCGAATTCCTGTAACTTCATCACCCATTTCTGTTGGTGCTAACTAAGGTTCTTCTGCTCAAGGAAATACTTCAAACTGTTGTGATCAGTCTTGACCATGAATTTGCTACCCACCAAATATTTTCTGAACTTGGTCAAGGCATGCATGATTGCCAAAATTTCCTTGTCATAAATGGAGTACAACCTCTCAGGTTGAATAAGATTCTGGCTCTTGAATACAATTGGGTGTCCTCCCTGCATCAAAACTGCACCAATCCCTTCGCCAGATGCGTCACACTCTAGTACAAATGGCAAGGTGAAGTCTGGTAGTGTCAACACTGGACAAGTGCCCATGACTTCCTTCATGTGATCAAAGGCTTCCTGTGATTTCTCGGTCCATATGAAGGCCCCATGCTTGGTAAGATCTGTCAGCGGTGCTCCAAGCTGAGAAAAACCCCAGAAAAACAGCCTATAATAGCTTCAGAACCCAAAGAAGCTCCTCAATTCTATCACATTCTTGGATGTCAGCCAATCCAGAATGGTGTTGATCTTCTCTTGGTGCACCTGTACCCCCTGTGCACTGATGATGTGGCCTAAGTAAAGCATCTCTTTCATACTGAACTCGCACTTGGACTCTTTGGCATATAATGACTGTGCCTCCATGATGCTCAATACCTCATCTAGGTGCCTCATATGCTCTTTCCATGACCCACTATAGATCAAGATGTCGTCGAAGAAAACCAAGACTGATTTCCTTAATTGATCCCTAAATATATGGTTCATGAAAGACTGGAATGTAGCGGGTGAATTGGTTAGCCCAAATGGCATAACCAGGAACTCGAAGTGTCCAAAATGACATCGAAATGCCGTCTTCTCTATGTCCTGCTCTCAGATGCTGATATGATGATATCCAAAGTGTAGATCAATTTTTGAGAAGAAAACTGCCCCATGCAGTTCATCCATAAACTCGTCAATGCGTGGGATAGGGTACCGGTTCTTGATGGTTTTCTTGTTCAAGGCTCGGTAATCAATGCACATCCTCATGGTGCCATCCTTCTTC
>ML781758.1:261053-272069 GCA_009831015.1 Picea engelmannii | reverse complement strand
TGGGATAGGGTACCGGTTCTTGATGGTTTTCTTGTTCAAGGCTCGGTAATCAATGCACATCCTCATGGTGCCATCCTTCTTCAGAACTAAGACAACTGAAGAAGAAAATGGGCTGCTTCTCGGTCTGATGTGTCCCATCGCCAGCAATTCCTTGATTGCCTTCTCTATCTCATCCTTGAACCTCCTAGGATGACGATAGGCGGGGGGTGATCATAGGTTTGGCTCCCTCCTCCAACTCAATGGTGTGCTCAAACCCCCTGTCAAGTGGTCTCCCTGGTGGAATTGCCTCAAAGACCTGTTGATGTCATCCCAATAAATTCTTGATCTCTGTGTGGTATTGTTGTCGACCTTCCGAATCCTTCTGAGTAGTGATCAAGAATTATGCGACATATGCTACCTCCACATGTATGAATATCCTCTCCATCCTCTTGGCTGAAATGGTCTTGGGTGCTCCTGTCGACCTACCTCTTAGAACAAACTTCTTCCCATCTTGATCTCTGAATCCCATTTCCAAGGTTTGGTAGTTGGTAGTGATTTTTCCCAAGGTAATCATCCACTGAACTCCTAACACCACATCTGTGTCCGATAAGTCAACCACATAAAATGTGTCTCTCACTGTGTAGTTGCCTAACTTCATCTCTAAGTTTGGAACTCTGTCTAGACACTCCACTGTGTGGCCATCTGCTACCGCAACATCAAACCCCTCAAACTCCTCTATCTGAAGTGCCCATCTCAATACTAGTGAAGCGTCGATGAAGTTGTGGGTGACCCCACCATCTATCAAGGTGATTTCCCTTTTCCCCTGAATAATCCCTCTGATATAGAGGGTATCATACCTGGGAACACCAGAAAGGGTCGCTATGACTCCTCCCTTTGTTGTTTTTCTCCTATTAGCCTACTTTGGCGGTTGTGGGACTACTGGAGGATGGACTCCTATCGGTGTCAGTGGTCTAGGGGGAAGCTACTCCTCTGCTGGTGTTGACTCCTCCTCTGAACTAGTGGATCCACTATCCTGCTCCTCCTCCTCACTGTCCACATTGTCTACTGTTACCTCAATATAATGAATCTCTCCCTTGCCCATGCACCTGTGGCCTGGGACCCAAGGATCTCTACAGCTGAAACAAAGATTCTTCCTCATAAGCTCTCACCTAGTCTCATCATCCAACTTCTCCTTTCCCTTCCATTCTCTCTGGAATGGCTTCCTGTCTCGATCCCTCTGGGGCACAAATGGTTTGGAGAAAGTTTTATTCTTTGGCACTGAGTCTTCCAGATCTCAAGTGCGAAGGATGTCATCCTGCAAAGTGGGAGGCCTGTATGCCTTCACCCATCCTCTTAAAGGCTCTATGAGTCCTTCTGTGAATAGCATGATCAGCCTGGGCTTTGATATATCTGTCACTACCATGGAAACCCGCTGAAACTCTGTGATGAATGCCTCTGTTGTGCCAGTTTGTCTCAACTGGGCTAGATCCCTGAAGTGTATCTGAGGATCCTTCCTGTCAAACCTGTCGATGAGCCTATCTGTAAACTCCCTATAGGAGGTGATGCGATTGTGACCCAATGTCACCAGTCCATGATACCACCACTCATGTGCCTCACCCTCCAAGTGTAAGGTCGTGAAACTGATGGCCTCTGTCTCGGTCATCTGGTTGAGCTTGTAATACGTGTCTATCTTATGTACCCAATCTCTGGCGGTGTATTTGGATGATTTGTCAAAAGAAGGGATGGTGAGTTTCCCAACTTTTCGAATGAAATCGAGGTTATGCCCCTGTTGTTGTTGTGGTCCTCCCCTCTGCGGCTCTCTGGGGCGGTTCCTGAGTTTGAGTCCACAGTACTTGACTAAGGTCATGTCCTGATGGAAGTCACGACCCAATGATGTGTACTCCCTCCTATACTCTGCAATGTCGTCAGCATGAGTGGGTGGTCTCTGTGCTATCGGTGGCGGTGCTGCTAACGGGGGTGCCCTCTGGAAACTGGGAAACAAGGGTCTAGGAATCCTACTCGCAGAGGTGTATGTGCGAGAGGGTGACTGGGGTCTACTACCTGCTCCCAAGTTCCCCTGTGTTTCATGTGGGACTTGTGTATTTGGGGTTCCCACTCTAGCCAATCTATCAACCACCTATGCCAAGGACTGAGACATGGTTCGTTGACTAGCTAACATATCATTGATAACCTGCATGAAAGCTTCCTCTGGATCTATGGGGGCCTTGCCACTACCCTCTGGTCACTCATATATGTCTCCTAGCATCCTCTCAGCCTCACACTCAGCCTCACACTCTACCCTTATCTCTTCTTCTTTGTGTGCCTCTTCCTCTTCCTCTGAGCTAGGAGGAAAAGGGGCGAAATCAGGCCTATGCCTTCTTTCCTGATGCCTACTGTAAGTAACATATTTGTCACCTACATGTTCACGACCCTCTATGTCTTCTGCTGCACTCATTGTCTTTAGTCCTAGGCTGGCAGGACTAAAGCTCTAATACCACTGTAATGTTCCTGACTTGGATAGTCTAGGAAACACTGCTAATGTGTGTGTAAGATCAAAGGTTTTCAGCATATAAATGATCATACAAATAATAAACGCGACAAAGGAATGCAAAGTTTGTATTATGATATCTATGTGGATTACAAAATGGTTGAATGTGGTTGAATAAAATGACAATACTCGACTAGATCAACAGACAAAGGATCTTAGCTGGAATACAAAAAATAAATTACGGTTGAATTAAATAACAACACTCAGCTAGATCAAAAGACAAAAGGATCTTAGCCATAATACAAATAAGCAACTAAAAGATAATATCTGAAATATGGGAGCACTACAGAATCAATGAAGAATGATGGAAGACCTGGATGATCTTCCTGGTGACTAGGGTGTGTCTTTTAACACTGAAATCAGCCAACTGGTGTCTTCCTCCTGGAATACACTGAACTATCTCTCCTGAGATGCGCCTCTTCTCCTCAATGACAAGTCATAATCTGCATAATGATGAATTAGGTCGCTGACCCTTCCTTTATAGCTTTCCAAAACCCTAAATCATTCTAAAACCCTAATTCATTTTTGACTTCCAAAACCCTAAATCACTGCTGAAACCTAATTCACTGTTGACTTCTATTTTTAGCTCATAATGACTTAAAAGTGATTTTAACCCTTTTTAGCTCAATGTCACTTTCCGAATATAACACGTGTGACTGTAGTGACCTCTAGTAACCCTCTTTACCCCTCTTTGGCCCTGGCTATAGTCTAATGAGGTGGTTTATACCATTAAGCCTCCTCTCTGGAGCTCTTATTTGGAAAGGGACATTACAACAGTCTTCTAACAATTTATTATTTTTAGCAATTTTTTTGGTTCCTAAATTTTCGGGGCCATTTTGAGGGCCTAAATGATTTTTTTTCGGGATCAAGAACCTCAATGATTGTTGAAGGCTTTGATTGAGCCCCCAAAATGAATCTCTTCGACAATACATTTCCAATGAGCTATCGTGCGCCCCAAACATAAATCGTATGCCAAAGTTACGCCCCCAAGAAGTTGATACACCAAACTGCCCAAAACGAGGTCCACAAAACTGTTGGCTTTTCATCTTTCGGGGTAAGGGTTTTGTATTTTATTTATGTTAAAAGGGACTTTAGAGCCTCATTGTAATCCATGTTCTTGTGAATGTGTGTAGCTATCACATCTCTTCTAAAAGATAAACTGCCACCATTCTAGTGAGTCTTTCACTCTGTATTTCTACAATTTTGTACATTTCACTCATTAATAGAAATTGTGTATTATTGTATCTATGTGTTCATAGTTGCATCTCTAATATATTCGTGTTATATTATTGAATATATGAAATATCTGTACATTTCTTTATTATATTTTCGCTCTTAATTTTTTTAAGAATATGAATCATATTGTCATCATTATTTTAATAAATTTAAACTATATTAATGTTTTATATTATCAAATCATTTTTTATTTAAGAAGAATTTTGTCATCATTATTTTAATAAATTTAAACTATATTAATGTTTTATATTATCAAATCATTTTTTATTTAAGAAGAATTTTGATACGTTACGTTACCACTCCATTATTTTTATAGAAGAATAATTTAAATATTAAAAACAATTCATTTAAAACAAATTTCAAAACATATAATTTTAAAATATAATTCATTCCAAATCACCTTAACAAATTTCAAATCATATAATTTTAAAATATGATTCATTCCAAATCACCTTATAGTGATTTGGATTTGGAATGATTAAAACATATAATTTTAAAATATGATTCATTCCAAATCACCTTAACAAATTTCAAAGCATATAATTTTAAAATATGATTCATTCCAAATCACCTTAACAAATTTCAAAGCATATAATTTTAAAATATGATTCATTCCAAATCACCTTAACAAATTTCAAAGCATATAATTTTAAAATATGATTCATTCCAAATCACCTTATAGTGATTCATAAATCTTTATGTTTAAAGCTATACTGGTGTCAAAATGAGCAAGTTGGACTTTAGCATTTATGTAATAGAAGATTTCATACATCCATGAAGTTTTTTGTTATTTTTTTTCAAAGATTTTTAAATTATCTTTGTGTTCTTATGTTTTGTTTTCATGTTTATGAATAAAATTTGGTTAGTGGTTAACCAAGCAAAATAGTTGTATTTTGTTTAATGATAATTTTTTTAATATTTTTTTATTTTTTTATAAATAATTAAAATTAAAATTTTAATTATTAAAATTATAATATAAAATTGTTAAATAAACATAAAAATTATTAAATTATTAACAATATTAAAATTTGTGAAATTGTATAATTTTATTTTCAAAAATTTGTGAAATTGTATAATTTTATTTTCAAAATTTTTAATTTTGCATAGTTTAATTTATTGAAAAGATATTTACTATATAAATAGATTACTCTGTTATTTTTTCACTAAAATACAAAAGCAAATAATTAGAATTAGAATTTTTTAATATTAAAATTATGATATACAATTATTCAATAGAAATAAAAGTATACAAAATTATTTACAATATTAAAATTTACATTGATATACAAAGGATGCATAATATTCACCTTAAAATATGCCATTGAACCCTACATAAGACGACTCCGTATTACTGAGCCCTTCAGCTGATTAGTTGGACATCACCATCATAGAGTATCACTGCAATACTCCAATAGAGGTTCACAAAATCCTGACTTTTCATCAAGAATTTCCTTCCTTCGCTTATCCGAGGCCAAGCCCTCTTCCTTCACTGTCATCAGTGGCAGTCCGACTTGCCTTACTGAATTGGATTTCTTGATCTGGTTGCAAAACCTTACTCGCAGTCAGGTTTGCCTTATTGAATTTAGAATAAAGATAGAACATTATCAAAGACAGTTCAAGAAATTGGTTGTGTATGAGCAATTTTTCATTCAACTACTTGCTTCCATATTTGCAAGTTAATAATAACACCATTATTACAATGGCATGGAAATACCATCATTACAATGACTCGGCAACAATTTTTCATTCAACTACTTGCAAATATGGTTGCTTTCATATTTGCAAGTTAATAATAACACCATCATTATAATGACTGGACAAACATGGCCTAATCGCGACAGACCTAGAGAATTGAACGCATGATCTCATAACAAAGGGGTAATGGTTTGACATAGGGGGATCCAACCAACTGAGCTACCTCACAGGCTATATCACCATGTTATTCTTAACTTTCTAATCCTATACATAAACTCTCTATAAGTTGGGAAGATAAACAAATCAAAATTTCTAAAACTATTTAAAAAGAGGGAAGTAAATTGAGATTTGACTGGAAAGGGAACTTACTTTTAGATTAAAACATAGTTCAGAGAGGACACTCAATCTTATATGAAAACTTAATTCAATAAGGAACTTGTTGGGTATGTGTGATATTATTTCCATGTGTGTGTGTGTGGGTGCGTCAGGTTCGACAACTGCGTCTGACGATCCCTCTAGTAGTGCTCTTTGTTTCATGTGCCATTTTGGGTGGCTTTTGCTATTTTTAGCAGTTTACTAAATTAATCCCAGATTAAGGGATTAGGGTTTTGGTATCTATGGAATACCTAAAAACATTGTATATATTGTATGGTGAATGGTGAAATTCGATAATGAATATAAGAAAGGTTTTCTCGATTGAGGGTTTCCGGTATAAAATCTCTGTGTACTTTGTGTATGAGTCATTGATTAAATTCTGTTTTGCTTAAGAATCTATATGCATTTCTTTACTTCACATGTTTAAAACTTACATGTGGTGTCAGAGCCAGGATTTTGGCTTCAGAGGGATGCCTTTGTTATTGAGGGTTTAGCTTGGTCTTGATAGATCAAGTTTATCTTGGGTCTGTGATAAACCTGGGTTTAGTGGGAGCTTTTGCAGTGGTGATTTGAGTGTAGAAAGAGGAATCGAAAGCTCTTCTAGAATCGAGATAGAGAAGTACAACAGTAAAAACTTTGAGCTATGGAAGCTGAAGATGGAGGACCTTCTTGTAAACAAAGAACAATGGATCGTTGTGGATCTTGGTACACAGCCTACTAGTAGAGTGTCTACTAGAACATAGGCTACTGGTACACAACCTACTAGTACACAAACTACCAATACACCACCTACTGGTATGTCAAAGGAAGATTGGGAGAATTTGGACAGAAGAGAAAGGAGTACTATTCGACTTTGCCTGGTAGATTCAGTGTTGTTGAATGTCTCAGAAGAGTCTACAGCCAAGGAACTATGGGATAAGTTGGGGAATTTGTATCAATCAAAGTCCCTGGTAAACAAGTTGTTTCTTCGAAAGAAGCGGTATCATCTTAGGATGGAAGATGGATATTCTATGACAGAACATCTAAATTCCTTTAATACTCTGGTAAGTCAACTTGTCTCTGTTAATATTACGATTGCAGAAGAAGCTAAGTGTATTAATTTGTTATGTTCTTTCCCAGACTCTTGGGATAATCTGGTTGTAGAAATTGGTAGTACCACTCAATCTACATTGAAGTATGAGGATGTAGTTTCATCCTTGTTATCTGAAGAGATGAGGAAGAAAAGCATGGATGGTCATAGCACAGATGCTTTATTTGTAAGAGGTTGTACCCAAGACAGGAATCTTGGTAAGCCTTTAGGGGGGAGATCTAAATGTATAGGTAGATCTAAGTCTCCTGGAAAATATTTGAGGAAATTATGGAAGTGTGGTAAAACAGGGCATTATAAGAAAGATTGCAAGTCTAAGAAGGTTGAAAAACCAAAGGGATTTGATAGTACCTCCTCCACAGAGGAAAAAACCTCCACTGAAGAAGGAGGTGATGTTTACCTAGCATCTACAAGTACACATGTAGACTGCGATGTATGGTTGATTGACTCAGGTGAATCATACCATATGACTCCTCACAGGGAGTGGTTCTCTGAATATGAAAAATATGATGGTGGTGATGTATTCCTAGGAGATGACTCGACAACAAAAATCTTGGGACGTGGAAGGGTTAAGTTGTTGCTAAAATATGGAAGGATTAGAACACTCCCTGGGGTTCTGCACATTCCAAAACTTTCTAGGAGCCTAATATCTATAAGCAAGTTGGATGATGCAGGAGTGGATACTGTATTTGGAAAGAAAACTTACAAGATGGTATGAGGGGGAATGGTGTTGATGAGGGGAGTTCAGTGTGGAACTTTGTACAAGTTGTTGGGAAGCACTTATACTAATGGGTGTAACAATTCTATTGTCCTTGAGAAGACAAATAATGAAGACAAGACCAATATCGTCCCTAAAAAGAAGACCATGCTGTGGCATCAAAGACTGGGGCATATTGGAGAAAAGGGCCTTTGAACACTACACGGTAAAGGCATGGTTGAAGGTATGTCTAATTGCACTTTGGATTTTGATTTCTGTGAACATTGTGCATATATGGTAAACAGAATCGAGTAAGATTCCCATCTAGTGCTACAAGAGAAAAGGGGATCTTAGAGTTGATACACAGTGATGTGTTTGGACCTGTTCCTGTTCCATTCCTAGGTAAATCTGTGTATTATGTTTCATTCATAGATGACTTTTCAAGGAACACATGGATTTATTTTCTTAGAACGAAATCTGAGGTATTTGATAAATTTAAAGAGTTTAAGGCTCTGGTAGAAAATCAGACAGAGAAGAAAATAAAGGTATTGAGAACAGATAATGGTGGAGAATTCTGCGGAAATGAATTCAAAGAATTCTGTAAGAAGTGCGGTATAGCAAGGTAGAAGACTACTCCATACACTCCTCAACATAATGAAGTTGCAGAAAGGATGAAGATGAAACTGATGGAAAAATCAAGGAGCATGCTCAACAATGTTGAGTTAGGACAAGAATTTTGGGTAGAGGCAGTGGGTACAACATGTATGGTTGATTGACTCAGGTGAATCGTTGGATGATAACAATCCACAGGAAGTATGGTCTGTGTTAGCACTCTGTAATTTTCCCAAGGCTGTGGAGGCAGTCACAGAGGCAATATCATAACTGCTTCAAGTCAGGGATCTACCCTCTGAGACTCAGAGAGGGATCTCTCTTGTCAAATTTAGATTTTTTTGAAATAGGATATTAGGCTAGTTATGCAGAACAGGGTTATGTTCTTGGAGTTTTCTAGTTGAGACACCAAAAGAAGACCATTGGGCTATGGGGTATGTGACAAGATTGAAATCAAAAATAGGTCTATAAGGTATTTCCACAGGGAAAGGTATTGCAGACGTTGGATCCTTTAGAAATGAAATGATGTAGAGAAGGAACAGACGAGATAATCAACTACAACAAAAAAGCATTCAAGAATTTCTTCATTGTAGTATCAGAGGAAAACATTAAGATTCTCAAAAGCACTGCACAGAGTATCATGGATAAATTCTGTGTTAAATATCCTTTTGAAAATTAAAAAGAGAGAAACATAATGAAGACTAATTAGAATCACATTCAATGAAGAAAGAAAAACTTCACTAATTGTCGACATACAGGAATCCTGTGAAAAGTCCCTTTGTATTCCTGGTGAATCAGAAAAATACCACAGAGAATAGCCTTTATGGGTGTAATGATCAATAAACTTTTACATTAAAATCATATGAATAAATAGGGGAGATCCCCCAACAAATTTTTTAGGTCGGATTTAACCGCCTCGGCCAAAAATAGCCACAAATCCCCAAAAATATAGAACTGACCGCCATGAAAGACGGGCTGAATTTCTGCGAAAAAAAGGTCCACTCAGATACATGTTTCTCTTTAATCATGACACCTGGAAAAAAAAATGAAAGAGGTTATTGTATATGGGCATGTGCTGCACAAAAACCTCCTTCAGGTTTTCCAAATTCTCCTCCATCTCATTGTAACAGCTCCCGCAAAATGAGGACTGTAACAAAAAAATGAAAAGCTGGAAAAAAGGGCCTTGAAGATGGCTTTGATTCTCTATGCTCATGGAACCTATGAAAAAACTGAGATATTTTTTTTTCTTCATCCCATTATGGAGAAAAACCTCTCTCGGTTTCTCAAAATTTGATTTATTCTGCCCGAAAATCGTTTTGAAAGTTGACTGGTCAAAATGCTGCAAAAGTGGTTTTTTCGGGGGCAGAGTGGTATTCCAGACCCCCCCTGAGGTGGTAAGAGGTTTTAGGGGGGGGGGGTCCACTAGCATGTGGATCTAACACCTGTCCAAGGGTGGTGTTATCACTGAAATTTCGTCCGCACAGGGCGACAAGAACTCCACATCGTCAACACAGAAAAACAGTCGTTCATGGCACAAGGATTAACTCCACAGCACATCAAAAGGGTCAAAACTATGCAAAAAATGGCCAAAAAATTAAAAAGCGTGATGCACCCACTGGGCGCACGTGCGCACGCGCAACATCTTCGTATTTTGGGCGCATATGCGCGGCTGTGGGGTGCAAAACCCGTGCGCCTGCCAAACAACGCATTTATGAAGCTGGTCGGCCTCCCAACCACTAATGGATCGGCTCCCAAGTCGATTTGACATCAAATACGAGCTCAATCTGCGTGGGGAGGCTGGTCAAAGACATAATTGTGCCCTAAAGAGCCCCTTTTCACATTCAAAATAGGTTGCATAATAGCTCAATGCTTGGCTATAAAAATCCATGAATGACCATCATTTCTTCAAGGAATTCTTCATACTGTTATGCTGCTGAGATTGCTAGAGACCCTTTCATACTGTTATTCACGCCTCTCTTGTGTGAATAAGCTTGGAGTTCTTTCATCCACATTTCATCTTTTCTTATAAGGAGAGCAAATCAGTTGAGGGCCTCAAGAGCCTTCCATTGGAGAGGGACGGGACCCAAGTTCTCTTTCTCCTTTGTGTATCTTTGGATTTCATCTATCAGACCAGCTAATACATTGGTGATATTGGTCCATTGTTATTTGTTTTTATTTTTATTTCCATGCTCATAGTTTTATTTAGTTTTTGTTTAATCCTTGTTAATAGCTTAGTTGTTTTCTTTCTAACCTTTTACCATACAGCTGTCATGACTAGCAGAGCCCAACTAGGCATGTAAGCACTTACTTTTTGCTCACACATCGACGAAAAGAGTGCAAACAGATTGGCGACCATATTGGGGAGAAGGTATAAATTCCTCCCTCATTTGGGCTTCATTTGCTTTCCTTTTGATTTCACTGACTTGCAGGTGCACAAACCGGCCTCTGTCGACCTGAGTAACAGTCAATTCACCAGAAATTGAGGAGAAATTGATCTGGATTTTCTTCCCGGACTTTTTGACTCAAGCGCGCGGGTATCTCCACCCACAGGCGCGCATCGTGCACTTAAGCGCTTTTTCTCTTCTATTCTGACCGCGCATAGGCGCTCAAAAGCGCCTCTGTCCACACAGGAGGCCGCGCGCTTGATTTAAAATTTACATTGTAAGACTTTGGATGCTTGGGAAATCATTTTTCCTGCTTAAGATGATAATGTGTAAGCTCTGAATACTACACCACTTAGCCCCTCAACTTATAAAGGGGATCATTTAGCAAATTTAGGCACTTAGGAGG
>ML781758.1:178518-231965 GCA_009831015.1 Picea engelmannii | reverse complement strand
TCGTAAGTTTCGATTAAAACTTGCATCTTGTAAATCATGTAAATAAACGAGACTTGTATATCTTCTGCTTAAATACAACTACTACAGTTACATTAGAACATATGTACATATATATATAGTGTTTAGTAATTAGTTAGTTATTTATCTCTTTTATTCGTTTCTTTTAGGATTCTTAGATTGGTAAACAGACTCATTAAACTCGTCATAACGAGTTACACCAAATGACTTGGGTTATTTAGACAACCCCGGACTGGACTCGTTCTTCCAATTGACGGACGGTCATTTTCGCCCGTCAACATGTTGCTAAGTTAACTTCTATTAGATTTATTTTATCTATTGTTGCTTCTTTTGATATTGAAGTGGAACAGATGGATGTGAAGACAACATTCCTACATGGGGACCTGGAAGAAGAAATCTACATGAAGCAACCAGAAGACTTTGTAGTGAAGGGAAAGAAAGAGTTGGTTTGTAAGCTAAAGAAGTCACTATATGGTGTGAAGCAATCACCTAGGATGTGGTACCAAAATTTTGACACATACATCCTTGGATTGGGATTTGTAAGAAGCATGGCTAATCACTGTGTATATTCCAAGAAGGTTGGTAATCACTTCATTTATGTAGTGTTGTATGTTGATGACATGTTGTTGGTAGGAAATAACATGGATGTTATCAAGGAGGTGAAATCACAGTTATCCTCCAAATTTGATCCAGATGGATATCAGTGGTCACCCACCTTTTCCAACTAGCTCAAAACAGTTTTCTGACAATTTTGACAATTTACTATTTTTAGCAGTTTTAACTTCCGGGGCCATTTTGAGGGCCTAAATGAAGGTTTTTCAGTATCGAGCTCCTCAATTATATCCAAAGGAATAATTGAGCCCCAAAAATGAATCTCCTCTATGATACCTTTCCAGCGGGCTATCACATGCCTAAAACATAGATCGTATGCAAAAGTTACGACCCCGTGAAGTTGATGTACTAACTTACCCAAACGGGGCCCACATGACTTTTGGTGCTTCATCTCCTAGGGTTAGGTTTTTGGATGCCTAAGGTTTTTGGAATTATTTCTTATTGTAAAAAGGCCTTCAGAGCTTCATTGTAAACTTCTTCTTGAGAATGTGCGTTGCCGTCAAATCTCTTCTCAGAGATAATCCGCCACCATTCCAGCAAGCTTGTTTCCACTGCATTTTACAGTTTCAACTTATTTCGTTATTGAATAGAAAACCAATTTTACTGTATCTCTATTATTTTGTGTTAAGAATCTGTTAATAATCTGTATTCATTTCGTTCTACTCATAAAATCCAGATCATTGGTATTAGAGTGGTCTGCTCCTTGTCGTCTTAAAGCATGTCCCCAACGAGGTCAGAGTACAAAGAGTTGGGTCTCGAGCTTGTTTCTCTTGAGGACAAAAGATCTCGCATGCCCAAGAGACCTCCCATGGAAGAAGAAAATAAATATGACGGGATAGGAGATTCTTTCAAACTATTGACTGAGGAAGCCCTCACGCAACAGAGGAACAAGATGATGGATAGTTTCACGCAAATCCTTCGACGACTACCAATAGGCGATGCATTTTCTTCGAATGGAGGCGCCGCCCCCTTCAAGGTACAAATAATTTTTTTTATTCCTATATTTGAAGGTCAGATAGACACATATGTTGTATACAAGTGGTTGAATCTACTAGAAGGGTATTCTTTTGTTCATAGATTTTTGAATAGAGAAAAGATTACTTTTGCGCTCCTCAAAGTCATTCCCCATGTCAAAGATTGGTGGGAAACTTTCTCTGAGCAAAAGGAAGTAGAGGAAACCTCATTATTTTCAGTCACGGCCACTTGATAATCCTTCAGGGATGCTATTAAGGAACAATACTACCTTTTTGGAAGTTATGACGACCTGTATACCAAATGGACCACACTGCAGCAAGAAAGAGACCAAGTAGTGCCAGATTTCACAAATATCTTCCATACCTTGTGCACCAAGTTGGGTATCAAATATTCAGAGAGACATATGGTGCTCAAGTATTACAGTGCTCTGCATAGATACATCCAGACCAAAATGGAATGTCTGGACATATCATCCTTGGCCGCGGCCTACTGATATGTCGTCAAAATCGAGCATAAGCTCAAACAAAAATAACAATTTGGGCTTGGGAACCCCTCACAACAAAAGCCAAGAAAGGGCGGCCCCAACCCACCGAAAAAAGGACAGAGCAAATATGGACAATATCAGGACAACCAGTACAAGCCGCAAGCAAAGAAGGACAACGGAAAGACAAAGAAAGATACCGGGAAGTGGTGCGACTTCCATAAGAGCCCTTATCATAACACTGCTGACTATTTCTCAAAGCAGTCGCTTGTGGCCGAAGTGAAAGCCTCTGAATCAGATTCGGATTCAGACTCTGAAACAGAACCAGAAAGGGCAAGACGGATCATTGACACGGAACCCAGTGCCACCATTTCTACCACCAAGTTTCGAACTGGTGAACCAGACGAGCCAAAAGAAGGAGAGTGCCTCTTCCATTCACAGATGTGGGTAAAAGGCACCCCGTTGCACTTCATCATTGATAGTGGTAGCCAGAATAACCTCATCTCAGCAGAGGTCATCAAGCGGTTGACCCTGCTAACAATTCCGCACCCACAACCCTACACCGTTGGATGGCTCCTCCAAGGAAGCGATTTCCGCATCAGCCAACAGTGCCAACTGTCGTACGAAATCAAGCCCTTAAAAGATGAGGTATTCTGTGATGTTGCTCCTCTCGAAGTTTGTGATGTTCTTTCAGGCCAACCTTATTTATGGAAACATCATGTTGTATATGAGTTTAGGCCTCATAGTATTATTATTACTTTGAACAGGAAATTGTACAGGATACTCGAGGCAGTCCCACCTATTGTTATTTCCTTGATCTCTGCTAAACAATGCAGGAAGGTCATCTTTGAGACGAGGAAGTTTTTCTTCTTTGTGATTCACTCTCAGAATAAGAGAAAGATCGTAGCCACATCTAGGGTCTCTGCGGTTGAGCTCTCCACACAACAGAAGTAAGTAGATAAGGTTGTGGAAGAATACTCGGATATATTCTCCTCACCTACAGGGGTACCTCTGCACTGCTAGGTCAGGCACCCCATCGATCTGACCCCCGATGCACTACTGCCCAATGGGCCAGTTTATCGTCGCTCTTTGTTAGAGAATGAGGAGATCAAGCAATAGATCCAAGAAATGCTCCACAAGGGGCACATCCACCCCAGCGCATCACCTTGCGAGAGCCCAATCGTGCAGGTACAGAAGAAAGATGGAACCTGGCGACTCTGTATTGATTACCGGGCTCTGAATAAAATCACTGTCAGAAATCGGTACCCGATTCCCCGAATTGATGACCTCCTTGATCAACTCACGAGGGCCAAATACTTCAGTAAGATTGATCTGAAGTTTGGCTACCACCAGGTCTCGATAGAACAGACAGATGTATGGAAGACCACCTTCAAGTCAAAGGAAGGAATTTTTGAATGGTTGGTCATGCCCTTTGGTTTGACAAATGCTCCATCCACTTTCATGAGTATGATGAACGATATCCTGCGACCATTCACCAATACTTTTGTAGTGGCGTATCTGGATGAAATTCTAATTTACAACAAGGCTTGGGTCGAACACTTGCAGCATATTCAACAGGTTCTACACACCCTGCGGCAGCACAAGCTATACGCCAACCTGGAAAAATGATCCTTCGGCATGGACAGGGTCCATTACCTAGGATACATCATTGATCAACATGGCGTACATGTGGATCCAACCAAGATCCAAGTCATCTATGACTGGCCAGCCCCAACAACACTCACTGATCTTTGGAGCTTCTTGGGACTTGCTAATTTCTACCGTAGGTTTGTGTTGGGTTTCTTCCATATTGCAAGGGCCCTCAGCCAAATAAACAGGGGTGGTGGTAAGGCGAAATTTGTGTGGGGCCGATCCCAACAACAAGTGTTCGATGATTTGAAGTAGCGCTTGTGCTCAGCCCCTGTACTTTCACTACTAGACCTGCAGGATCCCTTTGAGATCGAGACAGATGCTTCAGACTATGCTGTGGGCATCATTCTCACTCAGCAAGGCCACCCTGTGGCCTATCATAGTGAGACATTGTCAGATACTATCCATAAGTACCCTACTTACAACAAAGAAATGTACTCCATTGTGCAAGCATGCTGCCAGTGGAGACATTACATTCTTGGGAAGGAGAAAATCATTCACACTGATCATAGGCCACTGCAATTCATGCAGAAACATGGAAAATTGCAGAATGACCACCATCAAAAGTGGTCCACATACTTGCAGCAATTCCACCTCAACATCAAGTATAAAATAGGAAGCACCAATTGCATCATTGATTGCCTCAGCAGACTGCCAGTCGTGGCACTCACCATGGTGCTAGACTCTTGTGGCCATGAGACATCTATATGGCCCCAACTCTATGAGATAGACCCTGACTTCGCCACCACCTACCAAATGTTGGGTGCAAATGCAGTTGTCGATAATTTCCATCTTCAGGATGGGTTGTTGTGTCATCTGGGCCATATCTATGTTCCATCAAGTGAGCAAGTGAAGCTGATCTGGGAAGCCCACTACATTCGGGTGGCATGACACTTCGGTGTCGAAAAGATAGTGGCGATGCTACAGAAACATTTCTACTAGCTGAAACTTTGATAGGAGGTTGAAAAGTATATCAGGTCCTGCACTGCCTGCGCTATTGCCAAACCGACCACTAAGAAACGAGGCATGTACACCCCTCTTCCTACTCCTGACAGGCCATCGGAATCCATATCAATGGACTACATGTCACGCCTCCCATCCACTAAGCGGAGAAATGACTGTTTTTTTGTGGTTGTTGATCGCTTTTCTAAAATGGCGATTTTGGTTGCCTGCAAGAAGAACATCACAACAGAGGCCACTGTCAAGCTCTTCTTTGAACGAGTCTGGGTACATTTTGGAATCCCAGAAACCATTGTCTTAGATTGGGATAGTCGATTTATCAACACATTCTGGTCGATCCTCTGGTCACTGCTGGACACCAAGCTCACCAAATCCACGACCTTCCACCCCCAGACAGATGGTCAAACCGAGGTTGTAAATTGAATAATTGTGCATATCCTTTGCATGTATAATTCAAAGCACCCTCGCACATGGGATGAGAGCCTTCCCTATGTCCAACATAGCTACAACCGAGCCTTGAATAGCTCAACTGTCCACATCCCCTTTCAAGTGGGGTTGGGATTCCAACCATTGGGTCCCATAGATGTTGCACTTCCCCTTGCGGTCACCTCGACTGACTCATCTCCTGCTCCAACTGAAGTTGACAAAGCCACCCGGTTCATTGAGTAGATCTAGCACATCTTCCAATAGGTTCAGGATATTCTACAGAAGTCCAATGACAAGTAAAAACACCGCCATGATCAACATCAGGTGCCACATAAGTTTCAGGTGGGCGACAAAGTTTTGTTGCACTTGCAAAAAGAACGCCTTACAGGACCCCATCGGAAGATTTTCCCACTCTGTTATGGACCATACACTATCACTAAGGCCATGGGGGATAATGATTTTGAGCTCAACATTCCTCCTTTCCTTGGCCTGCACCTAGTGTTCAACGTGGATATCCTTCGCCCTTATTTCCCACCATTATTGGACACCTTAGAAGTAGCAAAACAACTGATGCCAAAAAATATCAACCCTAACTGCATACAACAGGCATCCAATGATCAAATTGTTGACACACAAATCAAGGGAACTTGACAACAAAGGATCCAGCTTTATCGAGTAGTCAAAGCAGGGCAACTCCTGTACCAAGGCAAGTGGCTCACCCGGGGCCAAATTCAGCAGAAATTTCCTCATCTAATGGGGGACTTCAATGCAATGGAGACCATTGATTCCTAAGGAGGGAGGATTGATCTTTATGGATATCAGTGGCCACCCACCTTTTCCAACTAGCTCAAAATAGTTTTCTGACAATTTTGGCAATTTACTATTTTTAGCAATTTTAACTTTCAGGGCCATTTTGAGGGCCTAAATGAAGGTTTTTTGGTATCGATATCCTCAATGATATCCAAATGTATGATTGATCCCCCAAAATGAATCTCCTCGATGATACCTTTCCAACGGGCCATCACATGCTTAAAACAAATATCATATGCAAAAGTTACAACCCCGGGAAGTTGATGTACTAACTTACCCAAACGGGGCCCACATGACTTTTGGTGCTTCATCTCCTAGGGTTAGGTTTTTGGAATTCTTTCTTATTGTAAAAATGACTTCAGAGCCTCATTGTAACCCTATTCTTGCGAATGAGCACTATCATCACATCTCTTCTCATAGATAATCCACCACCATTCCAGCAAGCTTGTTTCCGCTGCATTTTATAGTTTCAGCTTATTTCGTTATTGAATAGAAAACCAGTTTTACTGTATCTCTGTTATTTTGTGTTAAGCACCTGTTAATAATCTATATTCATTTTTTTCTTCTCATAAAATCCGGATCAAAATTTGACATGAAGGATCTCGGTGTTGCTAACTTCATTCTGGGAATGGAGATTAAAAGAGATCGCGCAAACATGAAACTTTGGTTGAATCAGAGAAAATATGTTGAGACAATATTACAGAGGTTTAATATGCATGGAAGTAAACCAGTCAAGGTTCCTATTCCTATAGGTGTAAAGTTATCTGCAGATCAGTGTCCCAAGACACAGGAAGAAGAAGAGGACATGTCCCATGTTCCGTATGCCAGTGCAGTTGGCAGTTTGATGTATGCAATGGTCTGTACTAGACCGGACATTGCACATGTAGTGGCAATTTTGAGCAGGTATATGTCAAAACCAAGGAAGGAGAATTGGAAAATAGTAAAGAGGGTCTTCATGTATCTTCGTGGCACTACCAGTTATGGATAATGCTACCAAGGAAGACTAGGATTGGACAGAGTGGTGGATATACATGGCTTTGTTGATTTAGATTGGGTTGGAGATCTGGATCGCAGAATATCTACAAGTGGGTATGTGTTTAATCTATTTGGAGGAGCAATAATTTGGATGAGCAAAAGACAGGCCGTAGTGGCACTCTCAACTACAGAAGCTGAATACATGGAAACCACTCATGCAAGCAAGGAAGCAATATGGTTACAAAGATTGTGTTCAGGTATTGGGTTGGTACAACAAGCAGTTAGATTAGATTATGACAGTCAGAGTGCAATCTTCCTAGAAAATAACCCAACTTATCATTCGAAGACAAAGCATATTGTTGTTCAGTATCACTTTGTGAGAGACATGGTTGAGGAAAAGAAGGTGTTGCTGGAAAAGGTTGACACTTTGAAAAATGTTGCAGATTCATTGGCAAAGTCCGTGAGCACAGAAAAGTTCTCCTAGTGTAGAGTAACAATGGGCATTGTTTCCCTGGATTGTTGACTATATAATCCCCTGGACCCTTGGATGCAAAGAAAACAACAAGTGGGAGAATGTTGGGTATGTGTTATATTATTTTCATGTGTGTGTGTGGGCGTGTCAGGTTTGACAACTGTGTCTGGCGATCCCTCTAGTAGTGTTCTTTGTGTTGTGTGCTATTTTGGGCAGTTTTTGCTATTTTTAGCGGATTTTTCTATTTTTAGAGGTTTACTAAATTAATTCTGGATTAAGGGATTAGGGTTTTGGTATCTAAGAAATACCTAAAAACATTGTATATATTGTATGGTGAATGGTGAAATTCGATAATGAATATAAGAATTTTTTTCCCAGTTGAGGGTTTCCAGTATAAAAATTTTGTGTACTCTGTGTATGAGCCATTGATTAAATTTTGTTTTGCTTAAGAATCTATATGCATTGCTTTACTTCACAGGTTTAAAAATTACATGCTACTTCTATATTAAAACTTAGTTCAAAGAGGACACTTAATCTTATATCAAAACCTAATTCAATAAGGAACTTACTTATACTAAATTACTTTTACAAAATATTAAATAAGATTCCAAAAAAAATTATCTACTTATATTAAATTATTTTTATAAAATCTTTTTAAAAAGTAAGTACTTCGTAACTTAACTTAAATTAAAAAGGAAATTCTACTCTTACTCTCATTACTTCTCAAGTGAGTGCTTCTTGCTCTTACAAATATTCATTGGGACTTGGTAAAAAAATATTCAAATAGAAGAACCCTAAAACTACTCTAAAAACTCCATTGAGCAATAGAAAGTGATAACACATAAAAACTCAATGTTCCAATCATATCTGGTTCAGAACATTACAATGGTAAATCCTTCGTCAGACTGTGAGTAAATATAATTTCTAGGAGGATGGATACCCCAAAAAATATTAGGATAAAAGTTGGGCAAGCATTGCAAAGAATGTTAGAACATAATATGAAGGAAATTGCAACATTAAAAGAGTGTATGTTAGAACAATATAAGAAAACATTTGTTGAAATTCAAGAGCTTGATATAGAGAGGAAAACACCTAAGTTTGACCATTTGGTTGAGCACGAGGAGTATTTTCATGAGGAGGTGGCTTTAGATTCTTCAGTTGAGCAGTCCTATGAATCTAGTGACACTCACACATCTGATAGCCAGGATGATGACTAGAATGCTCGTGAGAGTTCAGATGTGTTAGCACCTAGACATGATGAGATCCAAAGATTGGATGATCCACTTTTGTATATTGATATGAGTTCATGCATAGGGAAAGAGGATCTTCCCATGGAATTGAGCATGACACAGTCCTTACCTTCTCAGACATTTATGTTAGACATGACATAAGAGGATGTTAGTGACATTCAGGAGGTGCTTAAGGAGCCTTGTGTAGTATTGGAACACAAGGGACATGTGGATCTGTATATCCAATATGAGAGGCATGACTTGGAGACAAATGATTATATACATACCTATCAGTATGGGGAGAGTGAGTCACCTCTTTTGGGGAGTCCATTGATAGATTGGGTTGTGGATACTGGTAGCTTGTTGGGATACTCACTTTCAGGACCAACCTACAATGATGAGGATGCACTCCTTATTGGTCAGGATGACCATATATCATGTCTAGACACATCTATATGGGATCCGGGTGCACTTGAAATTAGTAGAGTGAGCACACAAGAGGATACAACTTCCCATATAGGATACTGTGCAATTTAGAGGGGGGTAGCAGTTGGTGATGGTGTGCAGTGGTAGATAGGAGGACTCAGTAGCACAGTGGAAAATGGGTAGTTCAGTTCCTTATCTTTTGAGGAGTGTGTTGTTGGGGATTTTTTTGTTGGCACTAGTAGTGAGAGGAATGAGGCAACACCTCAATAGGATTGTGATCAGGAGTCATGACACTTGACAAGATAGTTGAGAGTCAGTGAGGACATGATCATGGCAGCCACTAGATGCATTGATGATACACACACATTGGTGGCAGGTTATTGTTGGAGGGAATCGATGGCACATGATAGTTCAGATGGGGGGCTTTCCATTGATGAATTTCATACTCTCAAGGAGAGAATGACTGTGATGAGGGTTGACTACCGACAATTGTTGATGGATAGAGATTACCTATTGGAGGTTGGCGAGATGTATCACATGGCATTGAGGGAGAAGGAGATTGAGATGAAACAACTCACTCATGCATTGGTGAGCACACAAGGATTCTTTGAAGGCACACAAACATCCCTTTAGGAATCAGATTCTAGATCAGAGGAGATCCTTGAGGAGACTAGACAGGTATTTACTACATCTATCTCAACTAAGGGTATGATATTTACTTCATCGAATTTGCCAGAGGATGTTGGTGGGTTGGTTGAGGAGCACCATTTGATGGGGGAGCATGAGGAGTACCCAGTATCACTAAGGAGTATGGAGATATATGATTTGGAGATGCATGAGGATGTCCATGTTTCACAGGGACCACCCTTCACGAGGGGTTTTGAGATAGCTGGTCATACATATACACATGGGGATTCCAAAGACAGGGGCATTCATGAGGACACTTCGATTTTTGTTCCAGGATTGGTTGACATCCATGTAGAGTTTGATCCAACAATAAACGTTGAATATGTGATAATTTAGCAGGATATAGGGGCTTGCATGACTATCCTGGGGCATATGATGATGATATATAGTTCACATGAGAATTCAGAGGTGTATAGTGGGATTCAGGGGGATGCACTGGATTGCAAGGAGGAGACATAGTTAGTGGAGCATGGAGATTTGTCTCCCTTGAAAAAATATATAGGTATGGGAGATCACCTTCATAGTAGCAGTAGTTGCATGAGAGATGATGGATGGAGAGTGATTGACCAACAATTTGTGGAGTTACCTACTGTTGTACCCGATGGTTGGCATTTATTGATGTGTACATGCGATTATTCACCATGGGTTCTAGTGGACGAGTTTTTGGTCAAGTCCTTGGGATTGACCAAAGTATGTGATACTTCCCAGTCCTACAAATGGTTGCAATTATTTCTATTAACTTTCCCCGACACTTTCATCATTGACAACAACATAGGGAGAGATATAAAGTGGCAGGGGATATGGAGAGTTGGTAGGAAGAGACCACCTAATAAGAGTTTCTTTATTTCATACAACAAGATAGGGGTGGATCATCAGAGACAAACATTTGAGGCCTTGGACATGATGGAGACTATCTTAGGCCATGGGATAGAGGACATATTAGAGGTTGATACAGATTCAAATTCTCATTGGGATGAGGATGGAGGGATTCTGATAGTTATCCTTATAGAACATCAATAGTTATTGGGGATTGGAAGTGATGAACCTCCAAATTTTCGAGGGGATCCGGGAGTCCATTTGGTCAGTAGTTTGCTTCATCTTACGATGGTCTTGGTTGCACTAGAGAGAAATATACTTCACTCTTGGATGATTTTGAGAGGGATTGCTGGGATTTTTTCTATGTGGCGAGACAGGTTCTCCTCGTTGATACTCATGATCGAGTATGGAGATGGATGGGAAGATTTTGGTTCCACAGAGATAGATTTACATGTTCGACTTCTTGATAGTAGGCCCAATTATCATAGGTATTTCAGCATGAGGATCCAGGAGCGGGGGATCCAATATTTATACATTGGGAAGACAGTCATGATCAGAGTAGTGCAGTGTCAGCATGATGGTCTATGTAAGAGATTAGCATGGGACCCTGGGATTATGAGGCTGGGAATTTCATTGAATGATGGAGGCGAGTGGATATTTGTTGGGGAAAGTCACTTTGATTTTCCATTGAGCTTTAGTGTTAGGGGGAGCACGTCACTTGTTGGTGATTCATTGAGGTTTTGTAGTACCTCACTATGGAAACAATGTTTTCAGTCGGTGGAGGATGTGTTGGGTTTGGTATGGTCTTGGAGGTTAGATTCATTTCGGGTTGAGGTTGTTTGTTATTTGGAGGAGACTCATGGTGTTGATATGTCACAAGACTATACTTCACAGGGAATTGTAGTTCACATATTGATATGGGATCGATGGATTGGA
Organism: Picea engelmannii; assembly: GCA_009831015.1. NCBI lineage: Eukaryota > Viridiplantae > Streptophyta > Pinopsida > Pinales > Pinaceae > Picea > Picea engelmannii. The sequence goes on along the minus strand of ML781758.1, from coordinate 220,492 downwards.
GTTCCTAGTAGTTCAATGTTTGATGGAGTTGAGTTTCGAGTAGAGTGGTTTCTTGGGGAGTTGACTAAGGTTCTATGGCCATTGATCATTCTACTCATCAGGAGCATTTGGGTGTCATGCATGGTGACCACTTGGAGGGGACACATATTGAGAGGAGCCTACTTTGTGTCACACAAGTGGATATGGGACCCCGATATCATATATAGACTGATTAAGTTATTTCTTGAGGACAAGCAATATTTTAGCATGGAGGAATGTAATGTCCCCCTTTTTGGACATTACTACATTATAGAGTGTTATGCCTACCAGAGTAGACAGATAGGGGTGAAAAAGAGTTCATGACACGTTGAGGGGTTTTATTAGGCCTGACTTACATCATTCATCATATTTTATCATCAAGATCCATTCCACACAACTTGGCTTTGGTTCTGTTACATTCCGACGATTTCCATAATTTTGAGTTATTATGGGTCATATTATTGGGAATAATACTTGGAGAAACCTCTTAGTGTAATAGCTCATTGGAATAGGGAGGAAGATCACTACAAGATCATATGATGAGAAGTGACTTTTAGTTTCCGAACAAACCATATGGAAGAATAATCACTTTTAGAGGCAAAAAAGTCCAATTAAATAATAAAGTGATTTAATTAAAGAATAATAAAATAAAATAAAATTCACTTGGAGGGAAAACATGAACAAGGGAGATAAAAGAGAGATAGGGGCCTCTATTCTCCCATTATGTTGTTTATCATTTTGATTTCTAGCTTCTTTCTAGAGAGCCCATGCACTTGGGGATTTTGAGGGTTTTGACTGAACAAACCCTAGAGATCAACTCATTGGTGAAAGATTCCACCTTTCCTGATCCAAGATTTTCCAACGAGGTGAAATATTCCTCCCTCACCATTCTACATCAGATCATAGTTACTTCAACCATTAGTTTGGCAAGGAGGGAGCACCAGTGAGGGTTTCCAACAGGTGGGGCACACCAATTGAGGAAGATCAGTTCGTTTTGCTTTGGAGAGCTTAGATCTTCAATAGATCTCACTCCATGATCATTTTCCTTCACCCTAGCACCTTTTTTCATCATTGTTTGAGTGGATTCTTCAACCCATTCATCATATCAATTAAGAGGGTGGGTTTCTCTTCAGGATGGCGCATTGTGCATAGTGGATCTCATGAGTTGGAGCGGGAGATCACTCCCAATAGCTTGGATGTTCATCAGAGGGTTTCTATAACCCCTGATCTACATTTAGGAACTTGGTTTCAATAGTTTGGAGGCCATATTCAAAGAGGCTGAATTCTTGGATTGCTACATCCAATGAGGGTGTATTGTGTTAGGGAGGACATCACATTACAACTTGGAACAAGTTGGATCTTCTATAGTTTTGGATGTCAGCTTGAGGAGGCTTTTGGAAGACAATATCTTCTTCTCTCTAGTGTATCTTGGAGGCATTATCATCCATACACTCTACTCTCTTATTTGTATTCTAGATCTACTCCATTTTGTATGAGGTCAGCTATATATGAATAATAAATCAGATCTGAGGTATTTGTGATTATTTATTTTCTTATTGATCCTGCATCTTGATGAGTATATTCCATTTCTATATCTTAATTATTTGTTGTCTGCAAACACACATAAAACCAACACTAGAAACCCCAACGCAACTCAAGAGAATAAAATCAACAAAGTGTTTGACAAAATACCACAACCAAAAAACTCATAAAACACATAAAAAGTCAATGTTCCAATCAGACCTGGTTGGGAACATTACATAGGCTCATCTCAGTTGTTAGGGGTTGGCCCACAACTAGTTCCAATCAATTTAGTTTCCCTAACAACTGGTTGTGAGTGATTATTGTTGAGCTTGGGTGACTTGGTATTATTTGTAGGTAAAGAAAGTGTTAGGAATTTATCATTTAAGTAATATAGGGAGGAGGTCGTGATTTTGTTCCCACCTTTCTATAATTTTTCGACCACATGTTATAGGATTAATCGGTAAATGCAAACATAAACATATCTCCCTAGATTCCACTAGAAACTAGAACAAAACAGAACAAAATATGGAACTTTCCCTAAGTTTTAATTATTGAGTCTATTAGTTAACAAGAGATGGACAACATACCTTTTAAATGTCATTTCCTCTTGCCATTTCCATCCTATCTCCGTTCCAATTCTCCAATGAAATTGAACTGGCAAGAAAACACAAGCCAACCAAAGTGAAAGCAACACGATATACTCAACAAGAACCTATGCATGTGATCAAGGAATCATACAATAAAACAAGACTAGTTTTATGGGAAAGAAACATATTATTGTATCATATTAAATGAATGTGGAGATTAAAACCAAATCCTTGATGTTGCAAGGTCCCATTTCAATGGCCCTTTTCTCCAACACACACACCTTTTCTCCAAACTTGAATGAAGAAGATCCACAATGACTTGATGAGCTGAAATGAGGCTCTCAAGCATGATCTGAAGTAGAACTCTCCATACAATTATTAGCTTATTCAACCTTAGCCTTTTCCATGAGAGATCCCTCTTTATACAATGTGAAAGAGATATGGATGAGGAGATTAGGATGATCCCACCAAATCAGAGAAGCGATTAAGATCCAAACCAATCGGAGGCCACCTCATCTTCTAGAAGATCCCCTTCTAGAACATTCATGAAACTTGACTTTTTCCAAGCTTAACGCATCGTCACACCCTACCTACTTAGAATCATGTGACGACGTCGCAATCCAAGTATGGTGCAACATGCGACGATCAGGCATCGTTGCACCCTATGAATAGAGCAGGGTGAGACGGCCTTCCTTTATAGGGTTTTCTGGCAGAGGAAGTCAAATCACTTTTCTCCTGGAGAAAGTCTATTTTTATATTTTTAGGGAACATGAACACATATTTTCAGGTGATCACTGAGGTGACCGAAATAATGTGTAACCGAATTACCCCCAAAGTATGAAGTTGAAACACGTGACAGTCAAAATACTTTGTAGAATGTGTGTGTTGGAAACAAGGAGCGCATCGATCAGGAACCTGCAAACAATCAAGCATTAGCATAACAATATACCATTGTCTGAGGTAGGCATTCCCATACTCAAATTACAAAATGTCAAGTGAATCATGGCCACTAAAGATACATTGTGAATCCATCTCATTGCGAATCGACATAGCCACCAGGAATACACTGTGGATCTATGCTCTAAAATGACTCAAATTCGGACATAGCAATGAGACATACAAAGTGGATCTATGTGTCAATACAAATCATGAATACTCCGCTGCAACTTGGACCAAAATGGTGTGATCCACGGTCTTCATTTACACCATCCCTAAGTACAAATGTAACCATGTGATTACAGGTGATGAAGTCAAACATGGTAGAAACCACTTGATTACCAGCCAATGATGAGAATCGTTAACAAGTGCAAGGGAAATCACCACTGATGTCAATGAATCCCAAGTTACCCCAGTACAATCCAACGAATGTGAATAAATGAGTTGAAGTCAAACACTCGATGGAATATCCCAATTAAGGGTCAATGATGTGAACCCACTGTTGAAAGAGAAGAGACTTGCCATTGAGGCATGTAGGCTCTAAGGCACTAAATGATTTCTATGTCTTGTTCCTGGATAATGTGTTGAAGTTGACAGGAAAAGACTCGTCACGGGAGGGCATTAATTTACCCCCCATCAATGACACGAAATAAGTAACATATTTGAATTAGATTAGAGTGTGAAGTGATTTGAAACTGAATCAAGGAAGGCCGACAAGGTAGAATATTTATAACTGTAGATGGTCGACTTGATAGAAGGCTTATTTTGGTTGGACTTCTCTTGAACATATGAATGACACGATAATGGTCTTGGCAGCATTGACTCAAGGAGGACCCAATATATGAAGTTGTGGATGGTCAGTCGAGAGACAAATGGATTTCCCAACCTGGATATGATGATGAAGGGGGGTGTCATGTTCAAGAGCGACTATTACTGTCACTAACACAAAATACATAGACATATTTCTTTCCCAATTCCCCCCCACCATTTCTGGCGAGTACCTCTTTATTTTTACACAAGATTGAGGAGGATAACATATGTTTGTTGATGTAAGCTCATCCTTCAGATGAGTCCCTCAGAGTATGTTTAATGAACCCTAAGAAGGAGTTGTTTGATCCCATATGGGTCTTTCGATGTTTGTTTTACGAGTCCAAGGAAAGAAAACTCAAAGGTTTTTCAATTTTAGAGAGTCTAAAAAACACTTAAAGAGAACTCCATCAGTTCATTTTTTGTAAATTAATATGATGAGACTAAAAAAGTGATAATCTATCGCTCATCAGATGTTTTCTTCAAATACTTTTACGAGCGTGAAAAGAACAAGGTCACTCGACAATATTTTTATTTTTAAGGAGCGGGAAAAGAGATTAAAGGGTACTCCATAGATTTTGTTTTTCATGACACCATTACGAGTTCGAAAAAAACGATAAAAGACTACTCAATTACATTCTCATGGTTTCACGAGCATGAAAAAGAATCAAGACTTGCTCAGAGTTTTTCCTGAAAAACCCTAAAAGGATCTGTATACATGAAAAATGTATAAAAACAAACCAAAAAGTGGACCCTTGTTCCAATGATTCACTCCTAGACTTTTCTATCTGCAAAAACTCAACCACTTGTAAAGTTGTTAGAACTTTAGGGTTTGGATGAAGTATAAAAAATAATATAATATTCAAATGAATAGTAACAAAAATCATTAAAATGGGTAAAAAACCACATTTCACTATTTCATTTGTAACTTCACCCAAACATTGCTCCAAACCCTCTTTTTACCTCGATCTTCAATTGCAGATTATGGAGTGCACGACTGATCATTTGACAAATCATCTCTGCAGAAAAGGTAATCTTCATCTCCTCCATCTGTTCATGGATTAAAATTTGTTTTTAATGGGTTAAAAATATTCTTTTGGGTTGATTCTTTGGGGTTACCCATGCATGGAGGTCGTCGCAAGAGCCTTATATCGGGACCTGTGGTGATCTAAGATAGTTGCATTCGACCCTAAAGATAGGGTGTGATGACTTCACACTGTGAAAATTCACAGGCCTGGGACGTCCGCAGCACAAAAGTTTAAAAAGATGAATCCAACAAGAAAAACCCTCCAGGAAAGAAAATTATGGTTCTAATTTCTTTTTATGGTTCCTTGGAAGGTCTTCCATGGTCAAGAGATTGGAATGGCATGAGAGAGAGCACGAAGAGGAAGAATACTTCGTCGGGAATGACCCAGGAATAGTAATGGCCCTCTGGCAGTGTGGGTTGTTAAAATTATTCAAGATTCAGGGTATAAGGGCCCAACTGAGACTCCTTGAGTACTTAGTTCACATGTGGGATGTGAACGAGCAGGAGTTTCATGTGGGTTCCCGCATACTGGCCATAGATATCGAGGATATATAATTCCTAATAGGAATATCTCGTTGTGGATCCCAAGTAACACTTACAGGTAGCAGGGATGGTGGTGAGCCTATGAACCACTACATCAGTGAACATTGTGTGTCGAGTACCCAAAAACATAGCGGTAAAGTTGCTATTAGGGATGTTCGAGACTTGCCTCTATGGACCATCCTCTATACCATAACTCACATGGTAGGGAGTACATATCCTCATATAGCTCTATAGAGTTATTTTCAATATCCACTGGAGTGTATGAAGCCCAGAGTGTTCAACTGGTGTGAAGGGGTTCTTAAAAGTATGAAGAAACAATTGACCAAATGTAGAAGTGGCGAGTTGAAACAGTTTGGGTACGGTTCTATTTTGGTATCCTTCTTCCTAGAGAGGGTCCCAGTTTTACACTTGCAGGTAGAGTGGGGTATACCTTCCCCACATGATCCAAGAATGAAGAGGTGGGTAGACCTCATGGACCATCATGCAGTGGGTCCCATCGTTAGGTATAACGATGTCTTCTTTGACTGGTTGAGAAATCAAATGCTCATGGTCGATGATTATGAATATGATGGGCTAGACTTCTGTGGAGATCTAAACCTAGCTCTTCCCGAAGGTTCCCAATGGGGGGACATAGGTAAGAAGGAAATTTTGTTTATATCATGTTTTTGTTATTTTTAAAGATATAAAATGTTTTTTATGTTGTTTATCCGATGACTAATCAAATGCTCATTTAAAATTCAGATGTGGGACCTTATATTCCTCTAGGTTCATCCCCTATCAAGAGATGAGGGAAGAGAGGTGTCGTAGCAAGAGTAGCTTCTGCTGACTTTGAGACCATAAAACAAAATCTGGAGGGACTCACGATGAACATCCTAGATGCCTCTATAGATGATATTATGAGGCATTATCAGTGCCACATAGTGGGCATGTCTGCATCCATCGGTCGATCGTTGCATAGAGTAGTATGAGCAGTCGCGTGTTATAGAGAGAAAGATCCTTGATGCTATTGTATATGAAGCCATGTGCTTCACATTTTTTATATTTTGGTCTTCAGACAAAAACACTTTTTTGTAAACTTTTATCGTTATATATATATATGTGTGTGTGTGTGTGTGTGTGTGTGTGTGTGTGTGTGTGTGTGTGTGTGTGTGAGGCTTATACCAACTTACTTGTTGTATATACAAAGCGTGATTGGATTTTATAAATTTCTCAAATGTTTGTATAACACATAATTGGCCAATGCATCTGTTAATGTATTTAGACATCTAGGAAGGTGTTGATATTCAATGTAATCAAAATGACATTCCAAGAGGCGAATTCATAAATATACCCTTAACAATGTAGGACTTCGAATGGAATAAACATTACTCAACTGTAGGACTACTAACTGTGAATTGAGTCGTACAACAAGATGAAAAATTCCAAGTGAAACATTGTTGGTCAATAATTCGATGACTCAACTGTATTCCACGATATTGTTGGTTGCACGACCAAGGCATACACCATGTAGACTGATCAATTCATTCGTAGGTGCATAGATTGCCCAAGCAACAGATGCTAAGTTATGAGTACTGTGACTACCGCCATTAGTGAAGCCAAGGTAGGGTAGTGAAGACACCCACATCTGGACACCAAGCACAACACAAGAAAAGCAGCTGAAGGTCGAAACCAAACAACAAAAAAGAACACAAGAGTATTATACACAAAAATACAAGCACTCATGCAAAAATGATATAAGCATAGTACCTCTTTAAGTAAAGCCCATTTCTAAGTTCACTCAAGGGGATTCCATCATAATCTACCAGCTCATAAGCTCCCTTCTCCAACACTCATTTGACAATATAAGGACCTCACCACATGGGCTCAAATTTACCAGCCCCTAGGAAATCATGATCTTGTTCATAAAGAAGAACCAAATCACCTTAAGAAAAAACATGTGGCTTGACATGCTTGCCATATTGGGCTTTAGCATGATTTTTCTGAGTTTCAATAACTAAGGCAAGATCATGACGTGTTTCATCTAATTGCATGAAATACAAAAGACGTTCCTCTTCAACAGAGGTGTTAGGGAGAAGTTTGACGGCTAGTTTCAAAGATGGTATCTCACATTCAATCGGAAAAATCTCTTCGATACCATATACTAACTGGAAAGGTGCAAATCCCATGGAAGACTTCACAAATGTTCAATAGGCCCATAATGCTGACAACAACAATCTGTGCCAATTTGACTTATGAATTCCTACCATTTGTCGAAGCATAGTAGTGATAACTTTGTTAATTGCTTCAACTTGGCCATTGGCCTGTGGATAATAGGGGGTTGAGTTTTCATGGGGAAGACCCAACTTTTCAATAATCTCATACATCATAAAATTTTGAAAATGACTACTGTGATGAGTAACGATGGCTTGAGGGACACCAAATCGGGTAATGATATGATTGGATATTAACATTGCTGCAGTTTTCCCGGTGTTATCAAATGTATGCATCACCTTGACCCATTTAGTGAAATAATCCACAACTACAATAATGTATCCATTCCCCCTGACCAAGTGAGGATTACATGTCATGAATTCGATGCCCCATTTAGCGAATGGAACAATGGAAACTACAGGGTGAAGTGGATTAGGGTGAGATTAGATCTTATGATTATAAGTTTGAGAAGTGTGGCATTTCTGGAAGATGGTAATGCAATCCTTAAACAACGAAGGCCAAAAATAACTAGCTCGTAAGATCTTTTGGGCAGTGGAATACCTAGACATATGTACGCCACATGCTCAAGAGTGACAATCATTCAAATATTTCTCAGCTTCATCGTAGGTGAGACATCGTCAAAAAATGGAATCAATACCACGACAATAAAGGCCATCACCAAGGATGATGTATTGATGGGCTTGATATCGTATACGACGACGATCTGTACTAGAGATATCCAGACGAAAATTTTGAATCTGGAGATAGATGATAATATCTCTGTACCATACGTCATCAAAATTGATCAGAAAGAAGGATTCATCAGGTAAATCATCCCATGCCAAATTTTCTGTCTCAGTAGAGGGAAGGTCACATATCAATTTGGAAAAAACCAAAGATTTCTTTGACTTGGCATGTTCAAACTCCAATTCAAACTCCTGGAGAATAACTATCCATTTGGAGTAATTTCCCCCTAGTAATTGTCGAGTAAGGATATGTTTCATGGGGTTGCGGTCATAAATGACTGTGGTTCTGCGTAACAAGATGTAGTGACAAAAAAGTTGAACAACTTGAACAACTGCCAAGGCCAGTTTATCCACATGTAAGTATTTGGTTTCGGTAGTCGTGAGACTCCGAATCAAATAATATATCATATGTTCATCGTGGGAATCATCCTCTTGGACTAAGACCATAGCAATGGTAGAATCCGAAGCAGCTAAATATAGGAAATAATCTTGGCTATAGTCAGGTGGAAATACTAGTGGTGTATGGGTTAAGGAGAGTTTCAAAGCTTCAAAGGCTTTGGTAGCAGTGTTGTCCCATACAAAATTGTAACCTTTCTTGAGAATTCAATTAAATCCTTTCATTAATTCAGCGTAATTGGGGATGAATCGACGTAAAAAGTTTTCCTTCCCATGCAAAATTTGGATCTGGCATAGTGTGGAAGGAGGAGATAGATTAAGAATAGCCTCAACCTTCAGGGGGTCTACTCGAATCCCGTGTATAGACATGATAAAACCAAGGAGTCGATCGGACTCCACACAAAAAGCACATTTGTGTGGGTTCAAACATATGTGATAATAATGACAGCATAGGAAAATGGCTTGTAAATGTGTCGGGTGATCTTGACGATGCATGGAATGCACCAGTAGATCATCTAGATAGGGTTTTACAATGTTATTTATATCATGGAAAGTGTAAGACATAGCATGTTGAAAGGTCACACCAGCATTTTTGAGACCAAAGGGTAATTTTCAGCAGGCAAAGGTTCCCCAAGAGAAAATACAAGCAGTCTTGTGTTGATCTGCTAGTAAAATATTAATTTGATTATAACCGGAGAAACCATCCATATAGGAGAATATTTCACTCTCAGCACAGACATCAACGATCTAGTCAATGAAAGGGGTAGGATAATTGTCCTTAGGACAAACTTTATTTATATCCCTATAATCGACACAAACGTTGATCATACCTTGTTTCTTATTTACCGGAACAAGATTGGATACCCAATGAGTCAAAGCCATAGGATAGACAAAGCCAACTTTAAGAATTTTTTCAACTTCAATCTTGATAGCAACAACTTTACGTGGATGTACTGGGCGAAGTCTCTGCCAAACGATTTTAGCGTCCGGATATGTCTTAATCTCATGCATAACAATATAGGGATCAATACCTGGCATTTATTCATAACTCCAGGAAAAAATGTCATAGAATTCTTGAAAAAGGGCTTTATAAGTGCGACCGTCATCAGTAGAGCATGAGGCACCGATATGAACATTTTCCATGACTCTGGGTTTAATTGATATGTCAAGAGGAATGGTAGGTGAAATATTCCTCAGGTTCCCTTCATACAAAACATCGTGTGTGGACTCGAGAATAGAAGAAATAACAACAACGGTCGACAGACTCGAAATCCATTGGTAACTCTTTATGGTGTCACGTTCTAGGAAGAGGATAGAACGAGGATGCCCATCGTCCCATGGAGTATCTTCCATAGACATGACTGAGATGATCATCCCATCAGTAGGAAAGATCACGTGAAATGGATCAGGAGACGTATCACAGAGAGGAGGAGAGGGGGTTGTTGATTGAATAGCTTGATAAGTGGATTTGATCGGACTTAAAGGCATGCGGTCGATGTAACTAAGATAATCACCAGAGTTAGGTACTATCCACTGGTCATATGACTCTAGGGTTTCACGAACAATGGTTGATATTATGTTAATCGAGGGAACAAAAGGAGGGGAAATATGGGGTGGTGTGATTGGAAATGTACCCATCAAAGTTGAATCTTTCAAAAGACCCAAGTCGACATTCTCATAACCAGGAGGTGTCTTCAAGATAAAAGGAACATTGCTAGTACAGGAATCAGAATTAAAGAAATCCAGTTGGTCGACAATAACGACCTTTCCTTGGTGCGGGGAACATAACACATGGAAAATGGTAGAGACAATTGCGCGCATGGAATCAATCTAGCTACAACCAAGTAGAAGGATATAATCAAGAGGTGCATCAAAGACCTCAACCTTGACATCGAACGATTTATCTTCCAACGTAATAGACAACGAAGGAAGAACACCGTAGGGTTTAAAAACGGTACCATTGAAGGGCTTGAGTGTATTGTGTGACTCGGTAAGAGAAGGAGAGCCAATAGCTTTCCAAAAAGTAATGGACATAATGCAAGTCAAGGATCCTTCATCTATAATGGTTCTACATATATTCTTGTTTTCAACAACAACTTGGATCTTAAATGCTAATTGAGGAGGAAGCCTTGGAATGTGATATTCCAAGTCAAATATTATTAAATTAGTATCGGTAGGATCAATTCCACCAATAGCATTTAACAACGCCTTTCATTGAGTAGGAAAACTTTGAAGTACTTCGAGAGCCGACATCGCAAAGGGTGTTTGTGCAAGGTCTTCTACAATACAGTAGTTTTGGGAAGCACGTGCATGAGGATTAAACGAAGACTTTTGAACAATTCCCTTTGGAGGAGAGCGAAGAATTGTATCGAGACCCGATCGTTCTAGATGAAGAGGACCATTTGGAGGTGAAGTTGGAGGAGGAATTTGAACCAATGAAGGTGGTATATCATCAACTTTCTCTTTCGATGGAGAGTAATCTTTGGCTCGAGTTGCGACTGCAACTTCGTTCTTCTTGGAGTCACCAGTACACATAAGTACATAGGATGAGGTAGAAAGAGAGGGTTGGTCATGAATGACCAATTTGGCCTGCTGCTGAGAAGGAAATGGTTGTGACAAGACGACAGGTGTAGAAGGTTTCCCGATCCCTTGGAGGAACTTAGTAAGCTCAGTACGTCGTGGAAAATATTTTGTGTAATGATCGTCACCACAAATAAGGAAAGGGTAACAGGGTTTATGTTTATCTTTGTCATCATCAGGCTGTGTTTTGGGCATCTTAGAATGTGGATTGTTATTTTTGTCTTCCTTATTCTTTCCCTTCCCTTTCTTTTTATTTTGATTCTTTTTGGTAGGTGTGGATTGAATCGAATTAACTGCATAAGTCTTACCGAAGGAAGGAGTAGGAGTAGTAGTATTTTCTACATTAGACTTATTAGATTTAGGATTGGTGTGACTGGATTGTGTAGACTGAGTCTCAGCATGGAAGGTGCCAAACACACCATCAACAACATGAGAAGCTACTGGATGTTTTGGGGTAGGATTCATGGATGGACGAGGAGCATCAGGGATCAAGTCGTAAAGTGTGCCCATTTGTGAATAAACGAGATCTAGATACTGAGCATCACTAATCTATTGAAATAATGTAACTGCAAAGAGTATTCTTGTTATTATTAATATATTATTCATAGGATCTGTTATCACTCCAAGAAACTCCTTAGGGTTGTAAGCTAAGGATGCTTGGTAACTTAGAAATAATGGTTTTTATGTGTTTGGGACAATGGGGTCTTCAATGATTTGTATAAGAAACAACTCATCACACATCTAAAGATACAGTGCTTTTAGTAAACAATAACCAGATCAAATAATTGAAAGAGAGGATGGAAAATACTATTCTTGATTTGCCAATACAAGTGAAAGTAGGGCCTAATACAAGACACCAAGGAATCCTTTAATTTCAAGTCTATGAGTTCAATAAAGAGTTAACAATCTCTATGAACTAAAATAAACTGAAAGTAAATTACAGAAAATGAAATAGGGACAATTCTGGTATTGCAAACTAAAGGAAACTCCACTTTATTTCTACAAAAAGAGTCTATACAATGGAATAAAACATCTCCCATTTTGAACCCTTGTTTCATATCAAAAATAGGCATTTATAGCCTCTTACAAACAGTTTTACAGATCCTAAAAACATGGATCTGTATTTAATAAAAGTAATTCAAATCTAACTCAACAACTTGAAAATAAAGTCTTAACAACTAAACTTAGAACTCGAACTGTCTTCAATCTCCAAAATTCGCCATCTGCATCCTTCAGCTCCTGGGATCTGCAATGCAATGAAACATGGCAGGACACCTGTCTTGACAGTTGGGTCTCTCCAACGTTCATGGTCGATTTTGAGGAAGTTGTTTTGCATGTGGTTACCAAAATTATCTCGAACCTCTGATGCTGAGTCCTTTGCATGCGATTTGATAGTCCATTGATACTCTGGAAATCCTTCATAACCTGTTCAAAATGATATGTTCTGTCCTTGGCTTCAAAAAATACTTTTCCAGCTTTCAACAACTAACTCGTTTAATATTTCGTAGGTTAGTTGTTGAAAGTCTCCACTTTCAACAGCTAACGGGTCATAAAATATCGATTTGCACTGGTGAAAGCCCTGATTGCGCTCAAAACGAGTTTTCACCTTAAAAATTTTGATTTCATCAAAACTCAGTGTGCCTCCGGTTTCTCACCTTGCATATTAACAGTGACTTGAGCAAGTACCTTCAGATCTGGATGGGATTTTTGTCTTTTCTTTTGTTTCAATCTTCTTATCTTCCTTTTAATTCGTTTGGCAAGCCACCACAAACTATTGTAATTTTGGTTAGTTTTTTCTTTCTCTTCTTCTCTTTAACACTTTCCCGAGCCAATCTCTCAAACGCAGCATTGGTTTTAGTGAAGTTATCAGACAACTTCTTATACCTTTCTTTGATTACCCGTTCCAAAACCTCTTGTTGGGCGATTACCTCTTTTAGATGCTTGATTTTCTGAGACTTCCTTGACTTGAAGATTTTTGATGTTTCTCCTTCCTCTGTCTGGGTGAAGGTCTCATAGTTTTGTGCACACTCAGTTGACTTCTCAAGACTTTTGGTGACAGGGCATTGATCTTGTTGCTCTGATTTTGAGTCTGAATAGGGCAAGTTTAATATATTGGTTCTCTTCTCTGTACTCTGCTCTGTAGGATGTTTTGTGGTCTGCTATGTGGTCTTCTCAAAGTTTAACCTTTTCTTCGACCTGCGGGGCTTCACTCTATAAATTCTATCTTCTGAAGGTCCTGGAAAGGTCCTTCTTTTTCTTGAACTGCTTTGAGGAGAAGACTGTTTCTTTGAACCTTTCCCTGGTTCATTTGCAGGCTAAGTCTATGTTTCAAAACCCTCCCAGAATAGAAAATGATCCCAGCTCCTTCCCTACTGTTTTAATTCCTCCAGGATGATCAATTTTATGAGGCCGAAGTGGCACAGAGTAATTTTCATGCTCAAGGGTTGAGCCCTGATCTTCTTGCAAACCTTAGTCAAACTCTTATGTAGAAAAAAAGGTGAATTGAGGGGATTCTTGCCTGTGAAATGGTCCAGGAGTTTGAAGTGATACATCATGAGTTTATCATACCTGCCCTCCGAGGTAATGTAGAGTTGGATGCCTTTGAACAGCTCCTGCCATTCTTCTTCTAGATAGGAAACCAGCATACCCTTTTTCCATGCCTTGTGCCTGAACTCTTCTTTCAAATAAGCTCTGAAATTCAAATTTTTGGGGGTAGTGGTTTTGAACCAGCTCTGGCCCGTTCTTGGTAGGCTTGTTGCTGCAGTAATGGTAGCTTCATCTACTCTAATTTCCATGGACCCAACATGATATTTGTTCCCATCGAAAGTCTTGGCAAAAGCTTATGTTGTAGACTGGTGGCAACCATTTTACAACCTCTCAACGAATTCAATACACCCTGCGTTTAAAAAATGTTTCTGGACTTCGGAATGTGTCTGTAAAAAGGACAGGCTATCCAATTCTCTTCTGAGTAGAGAACCACTGCGTCTCCTCGCCATTCTGTAGATCGAAAATCCCAACAATTTTGTATATTAACCCCTACAACTAATGTTCGAGCCGAGGTTCTGCGCTATTGAAAGCACTTCGGGAGTCGGCTCTGTTTTAAAACATTTGAAACTTTAACAGACCTCTGTAAACAATGTGTGATATGGAAACAACGATCTGATGTGATGTTGTCAGGCCGACAATACAGCCTCTGTACCTGAGTTACTGGATTCGAAATTACCATCTCTGGTGCCATGAGTGCGTAGCATGCTTCACTGAACCCGATCCGCATCGTAATCCTATTTTGAAGTGCAAAACTGAATTTCCATCATTACCCACTTTCATCAGCGCATGATTTGGATTTGCATGACGTGGGATGATCGTATCATTATTTGCCTTTGGATACGTGGATAACACACACGTGATTCCCGCTTCCACCATCCAACGGCCCGTGGAAAATGCCCCTTAGTTGTTGATACTTACCACTTTCACCAGCGCATGGTCCTGTTGAAAACCCCCGTTAGCTGTTGAAAGTCTCCACATTCATCAGCGCACGATCTTGAAATAATTTCTCTATAGCTGTGGAAAGTCTTCACTTTCATCAGCGCACGACCTTGTAAAAACCGCTCCATAGTTGTGGAAAGTCTTCACTTTCATCAGCGCACGACCTTGTAAAAACCGCTCCATAGTTGTGGAAAGTCTTCACTTTCACCAGCGCACGACCCGCGACATTGCTTCTTTGGATACTTTGGAATTCAACACTTTCACCAGCGCACAAACCTATGAGAGATGCTCCTTAACTGCTGAAAGTCGCCACTTTCCCCAGCTAACACTCATCTTTTGGACACACGTTAGCTGTTGAAAGTGAATTATGAAAATTTTGAAAAGAAGACTTTTATGGGTCATATTATTTTCTAAGACAAAAACCAAAACCTAAGTTTTGCAACTAGAAAAACTCAAAAATGAATTGGGGAAACTACCAATAGCAATGCTATCCACCAAAAAATGTGAGAAAAGGGATGGGTTCATTTTGGGAGCTAACAGGATCAATTCCCATTGTGGATTGATCATGTCGGTTATTGTAATAGGACCAAATCCCCTGTTGCGGATTGGTC
The DNA here is from genome assembly GCA_009831015.1 of Picea engelmannii. Taxonomy (NCBI): domain Eukaryota; kingdom Viridiplantae; phylum Streptophyta; class Pinopsida; order Pinales; family Pinaceae; genus Picea; species Picea engelmannii. Next base: position 205,041 of record ML781758.1, on the reverse strand, counting down.
AAAAGACAATTGTAATAGGAAGAATAAAAAGTCAGCCCCAATAGATATTAAAGAAGCCCAGAAATATAATAAAGGTGGGTTTACCCACCCAGTTTGAGAAGTCAGCCCTGCCAATGAAGAGACACTTAACATGTGCCAGACTTGTATAACTAAAGGAGGCTAGCGCCTCACTTAGACACAACTCGCTTGCTCAGTTTGAGAGAAAAGTTCAAATCTTCTACTGGAGAAGAAGGAGAGAGAGAGTGGTGCATATCTAGGAGAGGACTTTCTGTATTAGCATAAAAGATCTCTTGGCATTGTATTGGCTATTTATATTAAGGAAGTTTTGTTGGGTTTTCTTCCCCTAGAGGGTTTCCCAGGATAAATTCTATGTCTCTTGTGATTGTGTATTTCTTGGTGATCTTGGATTATTCTATTGTTATATAATGAAATGCAAACATCTATAATAATGGCTTAAACATTAACATGGTATCAGAGCCAAGCTGAAGGAAGCATATTTCACAAGTGAAAAATGTCACTGTTACTATACATGAAAATTAGGGCTTTTTGATGGTGAAGCTTTTCAGCCTCAAAACCATCTAGAAAAGTGCACTATCACCTAAGGACCATTTTAGCACTCTCAGCGCACCTTTTCAGTGGCTGGATCTCCCGAAAAGTGAAACCCTAGTTTCACAAAGTACCAAAAGTACCAGAAAACTAGTGTACCAAAAGTACCAGAAGTACCAGAGTACCAGAGGTACTAGAAGCACTAGTCCAAAAATCCACAGATAATATTTGGAGTAGAAAAGGTTGGATTTTCTTATATCCAAACACACTAGGATACTCACCTCAGCCAAGCACACCTCCTGGTAAGTTCAGTTTTTTATTTTGAGCACTTTCATTTTTTGGTCATTTTCCTAGCTCTAGGTAAAGATGTCTGCAAGCATTAAGCTTGTTGATAAGTTAAAAGGAGTGGAAAAATTTCATGCCTGGAAGTATAGGATTGGCCTCATTCTTAAAGAGAATGACCTAGCAAGATTCATCAAAGAAGAATTACTAGAACCTGATGATGTCACAGAAAAGGAAAAGCATCAAAAGGACACGATAAGGGCCAAAAGAATCATTGCAGATTCAATCAAACACCATCTAATTCCTTATGCGTCATCTAAGAAGACCCCGAAAGAAATGTTTGATGCCTTGACCAGACTATATGAAGGAAAGAACATAAACCAGAAGATGAATCTTAGAACTCAACTGAAGAATACAAGGATGCAGAAAGGAGAAATGATTCTGGAATACTTCTCCAGAATCTCAGAATTCAAAGAACAGATAGAAGCTATTGGAGATACCATAGACGAAGACGAACTCATAATGACGGCCCTAAATTGTCTCACAAGACCTTGGGATGATTTCATCTAGACGATATGTGCCAAAAAGGAGAAATTGAAGTTTGACAATCTATGGGAAGAATGCATCCAAGAAGAAACAAGAGTAATGAATCGTGAAGCGTTACTAGCAAGGGATGATGATCAAGCCCTAGCTACTCACACCAAAGGAGGAAGGAAGAAACCCTAATTCCAAAAGGAGACTCATAAAGAGCCTCAACAATCAAATAAATTCAATCATAAAGAATCTCATCCAAGGAGATTTCAAAAGAAAGGACAATGAAAGGAAAGAGACTACTCATCTGTACAATGCTATCATTGTGACAAGATGGGACACATTGTGAATTTTTTTCCAGCCAGACGAGAAGAATACAAGAGAAAACAAAAGAGGCTCCATGCCCATGTAGTCGAAGATGAAGAGCCACCCACAAAGATGATAAGAGAGGAGATCAAATACCATGTGTTGATCTCGGCCCTCTCAGGATCTGTAACACCTGGAGAGGACACTTGGCTCATTGATAGTGGTGCATCCAAGCACATGACGGGACAAAGAAACATTCTCTCTTATATCTCAGAAAATGATTTTTCTCAGAAAGTGACACTTGGAGATGATTCCCAATATCCCATCAAGGGAGTGGAGAATCAAACCTTAAACTGAATTCAGAGAACTCACTAAAAATGAAGGATGTACTATATGTACCAGGCTTGAAGAAGAACCTACTCTCCATTTTATCTTTAGAAAAGAAAGGCTTCAGAGTTACCTTTATAGATGGAGAAGTTCTTATGTGGGCTAAGGGAGAAACCTTAAATGAAGCAATCATCATTGGTAATGAAGAAAATGGCTTGTATAAATTAAAGGGTCACTTAGAGGCTTCCATGACCCGTGCCATTGAAAAATCATGTGAGACTTGGCATAGAAGGTTATCCCACATCAACTACTAGGCGCTACCATACATATGCAAAGTGGTCACAAGTTTACCAGAACTCAAAGGTGACCATAAAGGCGTATGCAATGGATGTGCACAAGAGAAGAATATCAAGAACCCGTTTCCGAAGAGGGACAACAAGACAGAAGGAGTCCTAGAAATCATCCATTCAGATGTGTGTGGCCCAATGCCATCATCCTCGATTAGTGGGTATGTATATTATGTATCATTCATTGATGATTACTCTCGTAAAACCTAGATATATTTCTTGAAGACTAAAGATGAAGTGTTTAGTAAGTTCAAGGAATTCAAAGCCTTGATAGAGAACCTTTCTGAAAGAAAGATCAAGATACTCAAGTCAGATAATGGAGGAGAATATACCTCAAAAGAGTTTGTGAACTTCTGCAAAGATGTTGGGATCAAGAGGGAACTCACTACTCCCTATAATCCCCAACAAAATGGTGTAGTTGAACGGAAGAACAGAACCATACTGGAAGCTGTGAAGACTATGATCCATGATCAAGATCTTATTATGTGCTTATGGGCAAGAGAAGAAATGTCAGTTGTTTATGTGTAGAACCAATTATCCCATAGTGCACTTGGGCTCAAGACACCAGAAGAGATGTTCACTAGAAAGAAGCCAGAGGTAAGCCATCTCAAAATATTTGGTTGTCCAGTGTTTATTCATATACCTAAAGAAAAGAGAAACAAGATGGACCCTTCAGGAAAGAAGGGAATATTTGTGGGATACTGTGAGGTCTCCAAGGCCTTCAGAATCTATATCCCAGGTCAACATCACATTGAGATCAGTAGGGATGTGATCTTTGATGAATATGCAGTGCTCAAGAAATCTAAACTATGCTAGCTTGAAGAGGTATATGAAGAGGAACTCGTAATCCCCAATACTGCAATGAGGGAGGTTCCCAGAGCTACAGAACTATTGAGGGAAGTCGTAACTTCCCCTGATGAGGAACTTCTAGAAGACCATGATATAGTAGAAGTGCAAGAACCTCCTCAGATGACGATCCTCCATAAAAGAAATCCATCTTGGGCTAGAGAGCCTATTCAATATGGAGAGAAGTATGGTGTTCCCCAAGGAACTACGAGACAGGTGAAAAGACCAAATCCATTCTCCAATTATATGGATTTGATGTGTGATCTCCTAGAAGACGATCCTACCTATTTTGAAGAAGCCATTCAGAGGAAAGAATGGGTAGATGCCATGACAGAGGAATACCAATCCATAATGAAGAATGAAGTATGGGAAATAGTTCCCAAACCGAAGAATAAAGATGTGGTATCCTCCAGATGGCTCTTCAAAATAAAACATGTTGTTGATGGAAGTATTAAGAAGTATAAAGCTATATTTTTCACTCATGGATTTTCCCAGAAGGAAGGCATTGACTATGAAGAGACATTTTCTCCTGTGGCAAGATACACTTCGATCAAAACCATCATAGCTCTTGCAACTAAGATGAAGTGGAAGCTGCACCAGATGGATGTGAAGACAACTTTCCTAAATGGTGTTATTGAAGAGGAAGAGTATATAGAGCAACCTCAAGGATTTGAGGTAGAAGACAAGAGGTCTCATGTCTATAGATTGAAGAAAGCCTTATACGGATTGAAGCAATCTCCTAGAGCTTGGTATGGCCATATAGACATTTTCTTGATGAGATTAGGCTTTACCAAGAGTAAAGTAGACTCAAATATCTACTTCAAAATTATGAATAATGAGCCAGTAATCTTACTACTATATGTGGATGATTTATTCTTAACTAGAGAAGAAAAGCTCATCACTGAATGTAAAAAGAGACTTGCCTCAGAATTTGAAATGAAATACCTTGGCCTAATGCATTATTTCTTAGGTCTTGAGGTATGGCAGAGTCCTGAAAAGATCTTCCTTAACCAAGGGAAGTATACGGTCAAAATCTTGAAGATATTCAACATGTTGGAATGTAAGCCCATGAATACACCCATGGAAGCGAAGCTGAAGCTGTTGGTCGATACTTTGTCAGAATTGATTGATGCCACACTGTATAGACAGATTATTGGATCGCTGATGTACCTGACGAACACCAGACCATACATTTGTTTTTCTGTGAACACCTTGAGTCAGTTTCTGGTAGAACCTAGACATGTTCACCTAGTGGCTACAAAAAATGTGATGAGGTACCTTAAAGGTACACTAGATTGTGGTCTCAGCTATGATGGAGATCATGATTTCACATTGAGTGAATATACTGATGCAGATTGGGAAGGAAGTGTTTCTGACAGGAAAATCACTTCAGGATGTTGTTTCAGATTGGGATTAGCTATGATCTCGTGGCAGAGTAGGAAGCAATCTATTATTCCTCTCAGTACAATGAAATTAGAATACATTGTTGCATGTTCTGCTAGATGCGAAGCTATATGGCTTCGAAAGTTGTTGACCGACCTATTTGACTTAGAGATGAGAGAAACCTTGATTCTATGTGACAACCAAAGCTGCATAAATATGAAAGAGAATCTTGTATTCCACGACAGGACTAAGCACATAGATATCTGATATCATTACATCCGTGACATGGTACAAAGAGGAGCCTTGAAGCTCCAGTACATTAGCACGGATGAACAGGTTGTTGCCGTGTTGACCAAGCCTCTATCTCGTGTGAATTTTGAGTACTTCTAAGATAAGCTTGGGATAGTCTGAAAGGACCTTCCTCGAAAGGGGGAGTTGATGTGATGTTCCTTACTTCTGACCTAGTTGTCAGACATAAAGAAAGATGTGATGTTCGTTTCTTTTGACCTAGTTGTCAGACGTAAATCAAGATGTGATGTTCCTTTCTTCTGACCCAGTTGTCAGACGTAAAGCAAGATGTGATGTTCCTTGCTTTTGACCTAGTTGTCAGACGTAAAGAAAGATGATATGTGTTCCTTGCTTATGACCGAGTTGTTAGACATAAAGCAAGATGAGATGTGTACCTTGCTTCTGACCGAGTTTTCAGACATAAAGCAAGATGAGATGTGTACCTTGCTTCTGACCGAGTTGTCAGATGTAAAGCAAGATGAGATGTGTACCTTGCTTCTGACCGAGTTGTCAGATGTAAAGTAATATGATATGTGTACCTTTCTTCTGACTGAGTTGTCAGACGTAAATCAAGATGAGATGTGTACCTTGCTTATGACTGAGTTGTTAGACATAAAGAAAGATGAGATGTGTACCTTGCTTATGACCCAGTTTTTAGACGTAAAGCAAGATGATGTGATGAGACTAGCACTGAGCTTCCGGCTGGATAGCTGTGACATAAAGCCAGTCTAGTATCCTTCTTCCAACCGGATGGTTGTGACGTAAAGCAGGACGAGTATCTTGCTTCCATGTTGAGTGTTGTGACGTAAAGCAAGACATTGGGATGAGACAAGTACTAAGCTTCCAGCTTGATAGCTGTGACATAAAGCCAGTCTTGTATTATGATGATCCAACCTTGTGTTGTGATGATGATGATGTATTAGTTTTTATATTAATACATATTGATGCAGATGATGATGGAATTCCCTGAGAATGACGATGTTGTCGATGAAGAAAAATTTCAATGATTTATAGATACGCTAGTCGGTGTTCCAAGATGATATTGATGATGTTGTCCTCTCTCTCTCGCATGATGTCACTGAAGAATACCCTTCTTGTTAAGGGGGAGTGTTGAAATAATGTAACTGCAAAGAGTATTATTGTTATTATTAATATATTATTCATAGGATCAATCCCTATTGTGGATTGATCATGTCGGTTATTGTAATAGGACCAAATCCCCTTTTGTGGATTTGTCAAAAGACAATTGTAATAGGCAAAATAAGAAGTTAGCCCCAATAGATATTAAAGAAGCCCAGAAATATAATAAAGGTGGGTTTACCCACCTAGTTTGAGAAGTCAGCCCTGCCAGTGAAGAGACACTTCATACGTGCCAGACTTGTATAAATAAAGGAGGTTAGCACCTCACTTAGACACAACTCACTTGTTCAATTTGAGAGACAAGTTCAGATCTGCTACCGAAGAAGAAGGAGAGAGAGAGTGGTGCATATCTGGGAGAGGACTTTTCGTATTAGCATAAAAGATCTCTTGGCATTGTATTGGCTATTTATATTAAGGAAGTTTTGTTTGGTTTTCTTTGCCTAGATTGTTTCCCAGGATAAATGTTGTGTCTCTTTTGATTGCGTATTTCTCAGTGATCTTGGATTATGCTATTGTTATCTAATGAAATGCAAACATCTATAATAATGTCTTAAACATTAACATAATTGTCTTCTTTTCAGTGAAAACACCACCCATGGTGACATCACATGCTATAGGACTAATGAGTGATTTGGTAAACTACTCAGCCAACAGTTGATAAGGAAGGGGAACTTTGATTAACCATCTTCTCCTCCTCCACTCATGGATGTGATTAGAAATATGAGTGGAATACAATTGTTTAAAAGAACTCAAAATTTTGGTTCCTGTCTCATAATGAATAGGCAACTGGTAATGCGTTAAAAAGGCCATGGCTAGGGTATTAAATTCATTAAAGAATCCTCATGGTAAATCAATGTACCATTTAGCTGTCGAACATGTGAGAGTTCGTTGGAAAAATTGTAATCTAATGGAGTCGTCCATCAATGAGTTGGATGAACACCAAAGATGGAAAGTCATAACATGATTATTCAGGTCTTCTCTCGATCGACCATCAAATTTAGGGATGTCTGATGGTAGTTTGGACGGGATGATAGGCCAATGAGGAGAGTGAAAAATAGGATCATTCAATATCTTAGACAAATCCGGTAAATCCAAAGTGGAAAGAAAAGGAAATTGTCTGTTCACTTGTGGAAATTGGTAGTTTTGACGAGGAAGTCCCATAGGTATACTAGTAGGACCAAAAGAAGTTTTTAGATTATCAGACAGTCCTGACATATTCGGTTATGGAGGGTTTTGATTCAAATATCCAATGGGGTTTGGTTGATTAGGTATGTTCCCTTGGAAAGGGAGATTAGATTAAAAATTATGACCCCAAGTAGGATTTATAGAACCTGGGTATGGTTGACCGAAATTGGGAGGTACAAAAGAATTAATTTGAGGATTTTTCCCCCAGACGATTGTTGATTTCCTTGGAAAGGAATATTCCAAGCTTTAGATTGTAACACATGTATATTTTGTCCATAAACTAGGTTATGGAATCCAACTTGAGGCTTCCCCCCAATTTGAGGTTGTCCCCCAATCTGAGGTTTCCCCCCAAATTGAGGTTGCCGCCCAACTTGAGCTTGGCCTCCAACGACAATTTGAAAACCAGAAGAGACCGAATGACTAGTGCCTCCAAATCAATTAGAGCCACTAAGGCCAGGATGATTAGACCCTCCAAAAAAAGGTGGAGGAGGAACATAAGGCCCCCGGAGAGAACCTGGGTAGGTGTAGGAACAAATTGACTAGTAACATTATACCCAGGAGGAAAAAAAAAAATTGACCCTCCAGATGGATTCTGGGTAGGAATAGAAATGGAAGTATTCAAAGAGTTATACCTAGGGGGAAGTGAAGGATTTTGTATAAGAGGAAGTGGCATTCCAATAGGAGCTTGAGTGATAACCACATTTCCGGTAGAAATAGTCATAGTACATGGGACCATAGTAGAATGGGCCATCTGGAGAGGAAGAATAGAGTGAGAACCAACCAAAAATTGGTCTGAAACTGTGGTGACATTACTGGTTGTGCCAGTAAAGTGATCTAAAGGTACTCTATAGGTAACATACATCTCAGGCACTTGCGATGCCATAGGTTGATTAGGAATTTCTCCTAGGCTGCCATAAAGATCATGTACTGAAGAAGGGGTAGAGCTAGGATTAAATATTCCAGCAGTGTGAGCCAGGGTTTTAAATGATTCACTTTGAAAAAGTGGATCGTCTACTCCAGATCTTGCGTTAGGTCCAGTAGGTACTTCAGTGTTGTCAACAACAAAAATTTCTCCCGATGAATTCATCTGAAGCAAATGTGCATCATGTCTAATAGCCAATAACAGATTTGGGGGATGTCTGAAAGCCTCTAAAGAATTTGAAACAACTCAGAATCTCTCTAAAGAGTGTGAACTTCCAACTTGTGAGGCTACTTCGTTATTGACTACTCCCTCATGAGATCCCTCTGGTGAGTTGGGAAGCAAAGGAAGGTAACCTTCCAGATCTTCTAGAGGTATCCCTTGTATCCTACGTGAATGGTGAAGGCCGATGTTGGCTGAACCAAATAAAGAACAAAAAAAAATCTATGGCCAACTAGAGAAACAAACAACACTCACTAATAAAATCTAGAAATCAAACCAAGCAAACAAACCTTCTTATTTTGAAGTCACTAGTTAGTGATGAAATAGAATGTCACGAAATCAGGACAAGAAAGGGCTGAGATGAAGCGAGTGGAAAAGTTATGTTGACAACCTTCTTAACAGACTTACACCCTGGTGCAAGCTCCCACACATAATCGTGGGTATACCCTCCAAGGAGCCCGAGTGAGTTTGGCCAACGTCGATTCTAGGTACTGTGAAGAATTTCCCCTCCACATTCACCTCATGTAAGGACCCTAAAGAGATAGGATACTAAAGTTACCAATTGCAACAATTATGCACGGGGAAACAATCGATAGTCTGATCCATGCGCAAAGGCAGGGTATCTAGCCCAAAATCAACTCGAAAGGATCCCAAACATAATCGTGGGTATACCCTCAAGTGACTCCCAATAATACGCACAATATCTACACCAAGACCAACAAAGCAGGGTGAGTAACTCTTCCGGTCTTAATGCGACCTCATGTTTGACCCTTGTGTGAGAAGGGCTTCCCAGGACAAAATGTAACAATTGGATTTGAAGTCTCCCTATCACAAGATACTAATGTGTGTTTTGATTCTTTGGAGAGTGTTCCTTACATACTATTCCAAATCTCTATCCTAGCTAATGTTGGTGAAGAGAATTTCTACAAAAAAAAAGTTACTAATAAATTTTAAATTATGTTGTATTTTAAAAGTTGTTGTTTACTCAAAAGGGAGATGGAGATGAAACTGATGATGTTGTGACCTTGACCCAATAAAATTAAATAAGAGATGAGTATGCAATCTTTCAATTCGATGAACTCTAATTACAGTAGGGAGAATGTATCTCTTTCTGAAGTACAAAAGCTACAAAATACAATTTCTCATTTCTCGAATGAACACAATTCCAAATAATCAAAGACTACAAAATTTTTCAATGTTCTCTTTTAATAATAAAAAAAAATGAATGCAAAAATTTTCTTATGAAAGATCACTAAAAAGAATAAATGATTTCAGTTCTTCCTTTCCCAAATCAAATCAGCGATGTTATGAATAAAGTAAAGCGTAATCCAAGAAAATTAACACACTCTTAACACAATTCCCAAATCAAACTCATAATGTAGAAAAAAATGAAAATGATTGGAAGACTTTTTGTCAAATGCAAACAAGAATGTTTCTCAATCAACAAACAATCTGGAAATAAAAATCAATCCAAAACCTCAAATAAATCAAAGACCCTTTGTCAAACAAGCACTCATATCAAGATCCAGAGATTATATCCTTGTGACAAAGATCAAAAGAAAAAACTTGCAAAATTTACAAACAAAAACTTTCAATCACTGGAAACCAATCAAATGCAAGTTTTAAAATCATAAATCAATCAAACACTGGTATCAGAAGTTCATCCCATGAAACTGGGGAAAAACTGGGTGAAAAAAGACAAATTGACTCACTCCAACAAATCCTACATGAATCGTCGCATGCTGATAGTGGGGCACAGTGCGACGAGATAAGGTCGTCATAGGCTACCAATAAGCCACAATGCGATGTCGACGCACTGGATTGTACAATAAGGATGTGACGTTTGAGGGTCATCGTAGGTTGTATATATGGTACAGTGCAACGATCTCTGTAACTAAGGAAAAAATGGGAGAAAGGAAAAAAAATCTAACTGAACTTTTAGACCTAGGGAGTCTAGATGGATCACCCATAGACTCAAAGAATGAATATAATCAAAACAAGGTAGGCTACAAGAAAAAAAGAAGAAAAAAACCAAAAGGAAGTCATATCCTCGGTATGGTTGCCAATTTTTTTTAGGATTAATCGGTAAATGCAGACATAAACAGATCTCCCTAGATTCCATTGGAAACTAGAACAAAACAAAATAGAATATGGAACTTTCCCTAAGTTTTAATTATTGAGTCTACTAGTTAACAAGAGATGGAAAATGTACCTTTTAAATGTCATTTCCTCTTGCCATTGCCATCCTAGATCCATTCCAATGCTCCAATGAAATTGAACCTACAAGGGAACACAAGCCAACCAAGGTGAAAGCAACACAATATACTCAACAAGATCCTATGCATGTGATCAAGGAATCATACAATAAAACAAGACTAGTTTTATGGGAAAGAAACATATTATTGTATCATATTAAATGAAAGTGGAGATTAAAACTAAAGCCTTGATGTCGCAAGGTCCCCTTTCAATGGCCCTTTTCTCCAACACATACACCTTTGCTCCAACCTTGAATGAAGAAGATCCACAATGACTTGATGAGTTGAAATGAGGCTCTCAAGCATGATCTGAAGTAGAAATCTCCATACAATTCTTAGCCTAGTCAACCTTAGCCTTTTCCATGAGAGATCCATATTTATATATTGTGAAAGAGAGATGGATGAGGAGATTAGGATGATCCCACCAAATCAGAGAAGCGAGTAAGATCCAAACCGATCAGAGGCCACCTCATCTTCTAGAATATCCCCTTCTAGAACATTCGTGAAACTTGACTTTTACCAAGCTTAAAGAATCGTTGCACCTATGTACTTAGCATCCCGAGACAACATCGCAGTCAAGGTATGATGCAACATGCGACGATTAGGCATTGTCTCACCCTATGAATTGAGCAGGGTGCGATGACCTTCCTTTATATGGTTTTCTGGCAGAGGAAGTCAAATCACTTTCCTCTTGGAGAAAGTCTCTTTTAATATTTTTAGGGAACATGAACACATCTTTTCAAGTGATCATTTAGGTGACCAAAATAATGTGTAACACCACATCTATGATATGGATCACCTTCTACTCTATGTGACTACCTGGAAAGTGTTGAGTGTGTAGGGATACAATAGGTGGCTCCCTAATTATAATATTATAGGAGGGCTTACTCCAAAATTAAAAGAGGCATTGTAGGTGATTCATCTCCACTAGGATCTTTCGAACATGGGAAGCAATTTTCAAGGACAAGCTCGCACATAATATTGAGTTATCAAATTACGCGAAAGTACAAAAATATTTTTTATTACTAAATCTACAATTAATGGAGGATTGTCTCTTAAAAGTGTTACTTTCTAGAAAATTAAGGAAAAATATAGCCACCCAAAGACTCAACCCAACCCCAAGGAAACTTGGCAAGGAGGAAAAACCAAAATAAGTCTTATTTCAATGCACCCATAATGGAGATGTCAAGGATTTTGGACACTCATGAATGTAAATCTCCTATTAACACCCAAACCTCCCACTATTAAAGACTAAACAAAAATTACCTTTTGGGTTTTATTATAATTTTTCACTTACTTTGTTGCTTGAACAACCAAGTCTTTTTCTTGGATTTAAGACTACAAATTCAAACTATGTTTTCCATTCTATCTTTGTTATCAAAATTAATATTTTAAATATCATATAACTACTGTTAAAGCAAACCCTACTTACAATATTACAAATGATAATGAATGTAATTATAATAGCATTTAATAGTTCCTATAGTAGAATGAATAAGAAAAATAAATCAACTAAATGTTGGGTTAGGTGTGCCATACAACTTGAAGTGTAGTAGTGGAGCAAAGAATAAATGCATTGTTGTAGTGGAGAAGAGAATAAATGCAGAGAGGTGGAAGAGAATAACTTGCTAGTGGTTTCCAATATGTAGAAATGGTTTATTCTTTTACTATGCTTATTTATTGAGTGTTATGAAGAGAGGAAATAAAAAAGTATAAGTTTTATCTTATTGTTATGCTACCGAAATTTTTGTAGAATTATGCTACTACTAAACACTATTGTTGAGAGCAAAAAGGATCTATATTGTAACCATTTATTTGTTGAGTAATATATTGAACGTTCTTTAGAGTGTGGAGTTTTTTTCTCTCAAAATGGTTTTCCCTAGGAAATATTTTTGTATATGGTTTGTTGTTTATTTATTTTTTGCAACTATTATGTTTTTAGTTTATGCACATTCTTCTTTTGTAGATTAGTGTAGGAAGCATATTATACACCTTTGCTTCCTTTCATTTGGTATCAAAGCCTGATCAACTCAGACCTAAGGTGTTAGGAAGAAGGTTTTTTTGTCTAATCATTGTTTGAGTGAGAGATTGCATAAAAGGAAACCTTGTTGTAGGGAAATGGTGAGCACGTCTAGATTAGAAATGGAGAAGTTTAATGGCACTAACTTTGATCTATGGAAGCTAAAGATGGAGGATCTTCTTATAGATCAAGATCTATGGGTTGTTGTATATGGAACCAAATCCACTAGATTGATAGATGAGTGGGTGGTGTTGGACAGAAAGGAAAGAAGCCTTATCAAGATTTGTTTGACCAATTCAATATTATTGAACATTTTTTAAGAAAAAACCACAAACACTCTCTTGAAGAAGTTGGGGATTTGTATTAGGATAAATCCTTGATTAATAAACTTTTTTGTGTGGAAAAATTTTCTTTCCTTGAGAATGGGTGATGGTGGTTTTGTAGTCGAGCACCTAAATGCATTTAATACAACTATGACCCAGTTGATATTAGTTGGAGTGAATATGGATGAGGAGGATCGTTGTATAAATATTTTGTGTTCTTTGCTAAAAGCATAGGACAAACCTAGTAATGGACATTAGAAGCATCGTAAAGACATTGTTGCTTGATGATGTTGCGACTACTTTACTCTCAGAGGAGGTGAGGTAGAAATATTATGAATATACCAATGAAGCCTTGGTTTTTCATGGAATATCAAAGGATAAAATCAAGAAGAGAGAAAAGGGTCAATCCAAATCCCATCTACTAGAAAATCTAAGGGAAAATGTTGGAACGGTTGCAAGGTTGAGCATTTCAAAAGAGACTACAAGAAAGAGAAGTAGAAGAATAAGAAGGAAATGAATGATTCTAATGATGAATTTGAAAAATATTCTCAAGAGGATGTTCTATATGCCTTTATTGCATCTTTGGAAACTTGTGCATGGATGATAGACTATGTAGCTTCCTTCCATATGACTTCCCATCAACATTGGTTTTTAGCATATGAGAAATATGATGGTGGGATAGTATACCTTGGTGGTGACTCTCCTCTCTATATAGTTGGTTATGGTAGATTTTTTATCAAATTACTTGATGGTAGAGTGAAGGGGGTAAATGGATTTTTGCACATTCTAGGTCTAGCGCAAAACCTAATATCCGTAAAAACACTTAATGATGCAGGGGTGTCGGTTGTTTTCTTTGAAAAATGGTGTAAGATGGTTTGAGGATATATGGTACTCAATAAGGTGTTCGTGTGGGAACATTTTTCCATCTTGATGCATGAACTATTGAGCGCAATAGTTCTTCAATTTCAGCAGTGGATAGATCTATAGGATCTACACCTTCACAATCAAAACCTCCTAAATAAGCTCTTACTTCAAAGAGAAAGTTATCTACAGAGAAGACAATGTTATGGAACCAAAGATTGGGCCATATAGGTGAGATGGGACTATGAGCATTGAAAAACAAAAAAATAGTGGATGGATTGAATTATTATTCTCTTGAATTTGATTTTTTCGAACATTGCATATATGGAAAATAGAATTGTGTTCAATTTTATTCTAGTTCTCACAAATTTGATGGGTTGTTGGACTTAATTCATTCTGATGTATTTAGTCAAGTTAAATTTCCTTCGATTTCTAAGGCTTTTTATTATGTGTCATTTATTGATGATTATTCTAGAAATACATGGGTATATTTTCTTAGAACTAAATCTAAAGTTTTTAGTTGGTTTAAGGAGCTTAAATCTCTCTTGGAAAATCTGACTGGTAGGAAGATTAAGGTATTGAGAACTAATAATGTCAGTGATTTTTTTTCTGTAGAATTTGATAAGTTTTGCAAGAAGAATGATATTGAAAGACATAAGACAATTCCAGATACCCCTTAGTGGAATGGATTTGCAAAACATATGAATAGAATATTCAAGGAGAGAGCTAGAAGTATGTTTAATGGAGTCGTCTTAGAGAAAACGTTCAGGGAAGAAGCAATTTATATTGTATGCTAATTGATTAATAGGTCTCCCACATCATATCTTCTGGATTAGACCCCTATGGAGGTCTTGACGGGTAATAATCCCTCACTTCAACATATTCAGGTTTTTGGTTGTGAGGCATATGCTCATGTGCCTAAGGAAAAGTGATCAAAGGTGGATAACAAGGTAGTGAAATGTATCTTCATCAACTATGGTGTTGATTTTAAAGGGTACAAGATTTGGGATCTTGTGGCTGGAATATTTTGTATAGTAGGAATGTTATTTCAAGAGAAGTTAAGTCCTTTCCCATAATGGTGCATCTAGAAGAGGATGAGAATAAGTCATTGGTTCAACTACCACTCAAGACCAAGAAAGTTGAACCAGAAAGTGAACAAGAAGTTCATGAAGCACCTAATGAGGAGGAGGGTTCAAAGATTTCAGAAGATGAGGAAGAAACTCCACCTCAAATTTAAGGAGGTCCACTCGAAAAAGAAGGAAACCATATAGGTATTATTATAGTCTGTTGTATTTTAGATGTATATTTTCTTTATCTGCTAACAATGATGAGCCTAAAACTATGAAAGAGGTAATGGAGATGGAAAATAAGGAGTCCTAGAGATTGGCCATGGATGAGGAAATTGTTTCACTTAGAAATAATGCTACATGGGAATTAGTCCCATTGCTTGATGGAAGGAAACTCATTCGATGTAAAGGGGTGTTCAAAAGGAAGATTGATTTAGATGGAAATGTTGAAAAGAACAATGTATGGTTGGTTGCAAAAGGATATTCCTAGGTCAAGGGGATAAACTATGGTGAGATATTTTCCCCAATTTATAAATTAACATGTATTAGGTTCCTATTTTCTATAGTAGCAACATTTTATTTAGAGATAGAGTAGATAGATGTTAAAACAACATTCCTACATGGTGACTTGAAGAAGGATATCTATATAACATGACCATAGAACTATGTTGAAAAAGGTAAAGAGTCATTGATTTGCAAGCTAAAAAAGTATGTGTATGGTCTCAAACAATGTCCTACAATGTGGTACCAAAAGTTTGATTCTTTTGTGTTGGGATTAGGATATCTGAGATTCAAATCATATCATTATGTGTATTACAAACAAGCTGGTGGTGATTTCCTTGTTATAACTCTATATGTAGATGATATGTTATTATTTGGTAACACTAAGGATGTGTTTTGCGTTTTGAAGTCTCAACTTTCAACACAATTTGATATGAAGGATTTGGGGGTTGCAAAATATATCTTAGGAATGTAGATCATGAGAAATAGAGTGAATTAAAGGAGTTGGTTGACAAAAATTAGTATGTAAACTCTGTGCTACAATGTTTTTGCATGGTAGATTGTATACCATTGAGTGTTCCAATTTCTGTGAGAACTAAGCTATTAGTTGAGCAATTCCCTATAACACCTGCAGAGATGAAGGATATAACTTATGCTTCTTATGCTAATGTAGTTGGTAGTTTTATGTATGTTATGGTTTGTACTTGATCTGTAATAGAGGGGATCTTAGCCCACTTACTTCTCCAACATGGATACCCGTGCAAAATCAGATTTTTGAACTCTATCTTAGTTTTTTCTCTAAGATCTCTTTGCCTTATCGATGTTAAAAATGCTTGTTATGTATGTAAAATTTGCTTGAAATATATGCACATAGTTTTAAATTGTCTCTTCAATGTAGCATCATTCAACCACATCAGTAGGTTCCATATGGCCAACTCTCCTACACATAATGNATGTTTTTTTTTTTTTTTGTTAGTTTGTCTGTGACATGTGGGACTAACCTGTGGCTAAGAAACCATAACTCAGGGGCATCTAAGCTGTCAAAATCACCCAGGGATCGCACTCGACCTGAGACACACCAACCCTTAACATGGCTGGATTTTTGTCCCCATAGGTTTCGAACCGATGACTTTAACATCACGAAGCACCTTAACAACACACTCCATCACCGACTGTCCTACACCTTGGGGACCTCCTGCACAGAATGTTACTATGCTGCTAGCATAATATTTAATGTCAAATTCAGTTGTGAGACATGTGAGAAATAGAGGGAATGTACCAGGGGTTATGAGGACACCCAGAATAATGTTTTGACCATGCACAAGTGGAGACTAGAGAAATGGTAATGTACAGAATCTAGGGAGGAATAATAGAACGACCTAAAAACAACTAGATTCCTCGGAGCACCCCAAGACTAGTTTAGGGAATGGTGAGATGTTTTTTACTAGTTTAGGGCGTGGGAATAGTGAGACGTTATGTCATGCGTTATATAGGATTGGAGAGTAGGGTTAGGGTTTATGCTTTGTAAACATCAAGTAAATAAATATGGTCTCTCTAGTTGTTGGGGAATGGAAAGCATGTTTCGAGATATTGACAAAAAAATAAAAAAAAATACTAGTGTTGTGTCTTTCACATGCCAAGGTTTACCAGTGGACAACAAAGAGAAAAAATGTGGGATCTCTCCTTCAACTAGAGTTCACACGCTATGTTTTGAAAACAAAGAGTAAGTGAGTGGATTATTTTGCATGCTAGGGTTTGAGTAGTGGGTATTGTTAAATTTCCAGAAGAGGTCATGGGTATTGTTGGATAACAAGTAGAAGGTGCAAAACCAATGTGGGTGCATTGTGCAAAAAAATGGTGCTTTCATGAAATTCCCAACGTAGAAGGAACAACCCTATACTATTTTCACATGCTCAACAATGTACTCAATAATCCCACAATGTACTTAATCATCCCAGTAAGAAGAATCGACTCAGATAACTACAAATTAAACCCTTGCAAAGAGGAAATGGATGAGCAGTGAAAAAAATGTTGTCCAGGGAAGGAGAAATTTTCCCTTGCAAATTTAAATAGACTAGCTCATAAAATAAACTGCCCCATCAAGAAAATGGATTCCTAACAAGATGCAATCGACCCAATAACCAAAGGGAATGCTCAATAAGGGTGAAATTATCCCTAGGATGCCTAGCAAAAAAAATAGATGCCCAGGGTGAGGTGAGTTTGACCCAACAAGTATCTATTAAAACACCCAAGTAGAGAGAGTGATCCTCATGAGAGAGAAATCTCTTTTTGGAAATTTATCCAATAGCTAGATAGTCACATCCATTGATCTCACTACTTTGGGTAGAATGGATGACTTACATATTATAGTTGTTGTTACTTACCAATTTCTAATGGAAAATCAATTTTTGAACATGATAAACCAATACACACACACACACACACACATACTCCTCATTACAACTGATAGAATAAATGCAAATGCAACTAGTAGTGTATAACTTCTCATATTCCCAACATGATCAAAGAATGGAATTTAATGATGAACCATGCAACCATACAAATTAAATCTATAATGTTAGACATGATAATCAATCACATAATGGACACATTAATTTTACCCAAGAGCCCAAATGGGAAAACCAATCGAATGGTGCTCAATATTCTTCTTTATGCAAGTTTGCAAGTTTTTACAGTGTTTTCCTCCTCCTTGGTCAAAATCCCTTTGGAAATGAGCAAGAGTGAAGAAATAGGGAGAGATAGGGGGTAATGGAAGGCCAACAACCATGGCTCTTCACTTCCCATTCCTTAGCCTTCTCTCCTATTTGTTTTTTTATCATTTAATCATATATCTTTTTTCTTTAAACTTTTTCTCTCACTCCTATATATCATTCAAATTTATAGTTGCATCATTTTACAGAGCTTTCACGACCTTAACTAGTTGTCATGTTGTCTTGCAAATACCGAGTCTTTGCCATTCTTTAGTTCGGATCAATTTTGAATCAGTACTAGACTAGACATTTCCCAAACAATGACAATCTTGAGTCGATTCATGGCTAATCCTATACATGAACGTTGTGATGCAATGAAGAGGTTATTTAGGTATTTGAGAGGTACCTATGAATATTCCATTTTCTATCATAGTGATGCTTCAAGGAACCCACACTCAGTGGATATACATGGTTATGTGGATTATGATTGGGTAGGGGATGTAGAAGAAGGAGATCTATGAGAAAATACATGGTTTGATTGTTTGGTGGATTAATAATTTGGATGAGAAAGTGAAAAGTTGTGGTCACTTTGTCCATTACAGAGGAAAAGTATATATTGCAGCAACTCATGCCTATAAGGAGGTTATTTGGCTTATGAAACTATGCTCAAAAGTAGGGCTAATTCATAAAGATATCACAATTCAATGTGACAATAATTGTGCCATTTTTTTGGCTAAGAACCCAACCTTTCATGCAAAGATAAAGCATATAGATATCCAATACCATTTTGTTTGGGACATGGTAGAGGATGGAAAGGTGATATTAGAGAAAGTTAACACTTTGCAGAATCATGTAGATGCATTGACAAAACTAGTGAGCACATGTAAATTCAAGTGGTACGATGACTCTATGGCCCTTATGGGCCCTAAAATTTAGCTCATAGTTTAGTGCATTCTCTCTTATACCCTTGCAAGGTATATGACAAGTGGGAGAATGTTGGGGCATATGTGTCATACACCTTGCAGTATTGTAGTAGAGCAGAGAATAAATGAAGTGATGTAGTGGAGCTAAGAATAAATGCAGAGTGGTGGCAGTGAATAACTCACTATTGCTTTCTAGTATGTAGAAATAGTAAACCATAAATGGTTTATGGTTTTACTATGCCTATTTATTGAGTTCTAGGGCTGGAGGAAATAATAGAGTGTAGGTTTTATCTTATTGTTATATTGTTGAAATTTCTCTAGAATTATGTCATTGTTGAGCATTCTTGCTGAGAGCATATAGACTATATTGTAACTATTTAGTTGTTGAATAATGCATTGAGTGTGTTTTAAAGTAGAGTTTTTCTCCTGGAAGGGTTTTCACCATGAAATACATACATACAATATGATAAGTAGGTTTATGTAAATACATACAATATGATAAGTAGGTTTATGTAAATACATACAATATGATAAGTAGGTTTATGTAAATATAATTATTCATTCAATGTTACATGCATAATTATTGATGTAAACATAAAAACAATCAATGAATAACATATATATCATTAAATCAACATAAACGTAAATAAACCATAATATTTATCTTTCTGGAATTAAATACCAATTGACTATAAACAAATGACGTTTCACCTAAACATAGGATTTTTTATGCATGTCATCTTTCTGCAACAAGACCACCCCTGAGTTGAGACTATGAATCCATAAGGATGAATTCTCACATGGTTGGTTCTAATCCTCTCACACATACTTGTATTGTCTGCTTCCATGAAAGTGCATAATGTGTTTCATGTATCATTATTGAAAAAGTATGTGCATGATCCTAACCATGTCCTTGATTGGAATTTGATTCAAGTGGAGCTAGAAAGAGGCTTCCACAAGTAGCCAATGTGTGTACTTGATAAGAAGGTCACAGTGTTCTGGAATAGAGTCATAGGGTAGCTAAAGGTCCAATGGACCTAATACAACCTTGAAAAGTGACATGGGAGTTGGAGGATACGATGCGGGAGGAATACCCACATTTGTTTTGATATTTTGACGTAAAACAAAAAGAGGAAAACTTTGATGTAAAAATTATTGTATATATGCATGGTGATGTGCACCAAGGACGATGCAAAATTTCGAGGGAGGGGAATGTAACACCCTAGTTTTGATCCCCATATTAGCATGTATAAATGTTTATATGATGAATGATTGATGGCCAAATGATGTAATATGTAAATATTTTACATTGAAGGTTAATAAAATAAATAAATACATCAACTACTACAAACAAAGAAGAATGAATAACATGGGGGGCTATGATTCCACAAGAGAGAAAAGAAAGGGAACTTAGGAGGATCAAAGGGGCCAAATCCAAATTATATTATTTTATTTCTAGCCTAAAGTCTTTTTCTCATGTCATCCTAAGTCATACCAACCTTGGAGTTAGTGAGGGAAGTGAGATACACGAGATTCTTATGAAGACACATGGAATCCCCCCTTCATGCAAACATAATCCATTCATTTTAGTTATACAAGGGGGGATTATTATCATTCTTCTCTAGGGGGAAGTTGTTTCTCAGAGCCTAAGTTGTCACCCTATGAATGTACTAGGAATAATGGGAAATTAATGTCACACAATTATGAATAATATGGATATGATAAAATATGGAATTTGCTACCATGAATCTAAGAGGAAATTGTGACCTTGAGAGGGAAAGGGTTGTCATTAGGAAAGATAAATTACATTTGAAAATTTCTTGAATCCTCGGCAATGAGATTTCCTAGCTAGTTTGTTCTGGAGCTCAAAAGGGAAGTGGAATAGTCAGATGGACTACATAAAAGGGTTGAAAGGGAAAGATAATTGGTGAACTCAGATTGTTATGAGATTTACTAGACTATGATAACTAGGAAATTGGGGTCTGTGTGAGGATTAGAGTCATCCATAAGAGGATTTCGTCCTTATGGAGTCATAATCTCAGCTCGGGGGTGGACCTATTGCAGAAATATTACACGAAACAAAGAGCCTATAATTGGGTGGAACATCCTTTGTTTATAGAATGTTGGTGGTTATTCCCAAAGAGATAAGTGTTATGGATTAAATATAAGTATATGTGAATTAATGTTGGTTATTTACGAGTTGATTGATATTTTAATTGCATATATAAGCCTACATTTGTATATTTGAATGATCTAATGGTGATTTTATAAGATGCATTGTTATATCTACTTGCATTTATCAATTAATAGTAGGACAATGAAGAATTATAGTATCAAAACTATAGAATATTGATTTTTATCTTAACTTAGATGGATGGACATTATAATATGGTATCAGAGCATAAATTAAAATTAGTGGGAGGAATTTGTAGTACCCCACTCTTGAACAATGTACAGGGGTGGTTTGTATTGGTGTTCTCAACAATGTACAGGTTCATTGGGTATTGGGGTGCTCATTCTATATGGATTATTTTATAGGTGGCAGAAGTTGGTCTCCAATCTTGATTATACCAATGAGAAAAATGCAAATGGGCAAAAATGATGATTTCTAAGAGCTGTGACTTTTAGCTTTGAGCTCAGATTGGAGCATGAGTACATTCAATGGAAAGATAATTTAGAATACAATATGTTGAAGGATTAGATTTTGTAGAAGTGCTTTATATTTATTTAAAAATTGGAAATAAAAATAACCTATATCCTTAATTGATAAAAAAATGACAATGTGCATATTTTCCAGAATTTGAAATACAGTACTACAGATCTAGACTCTAATAATTTTCTTTGTATGCACACTTCTTGCAGAATCTATGTTAAAACTAGAACAAGTAAAGCTCATAACTAGGGAGAAACATTGAGGAAGAGACATGGAATATGCACAAGGACCTTATAGTCATGAAAAATAAGTTAAAGGCCTAAACGTTAGTATGGGAAATGAGGAAACAAAGTCTAATGGACAAAGAAATAGAATGGATCCATTAGAGCTGATATAAACCAAGAGAAGTTTGAATATGGAAGCATAGAGTTGTAGATATGATAATGAAAAGTTATTGAAAGCTCAAGATAATAAAACTCACTTAAACATTCAATTTTTACAAAGATTAAATCAACCACAATGGAAAAAAATGGATCAGATTCAAGACATGAGAAAGAAGGAAGATCCCATGCGAGAAGAGATAGTCATAGAATATCCAAGAATTCAATAAGTTTTACCATAACTCAAAGGCATCACTACTCTCCCACTCCTTCAACTAGAAATTCATGTGCATCTGAAGAATCAAAGAGCATTCCATAAGTGTCCACTGTTAGGCATAAAATAAGAAGACATGAACTAGACACTTTGCAAGGAGAGCTTAGGAAGATTAAGCCATCAAAATTTAATAATAAAAATAAATGGGGAGAGTTGAAGCTTGGTTGCTAGGAATAAGAAAGTATTTTCAGCTACATAATTACTCATTTGATCTAGAAGTTAGGATTACTATATACCATCTACAAGGAAATACTTCTACGAGGTGGGATTAGCTAAAGCAAGTTAAGTAGATCATCGAGAAGAGGATTTATTGAAAGAAATTCAAGAAATATTTTCAGTAGAAATACCTTTCATAGCACTACTATAATAAGAAAATGTAGAAGTTATTTTAAGTCAAGCTAGGAAATATGATCATGGAGGAATATGAGAATAATTTTTTGGAACTGTTGAGATATGTGTACTTTATTAATGAAGAGAAGGTGAAGATACAAAGGTTCTTAAGTGGACTACCGACATTTTATAGAGACAAGATCCAATTTGATGAACTTAAGACCCTTGAAGAGACCATAAGTAAATCCAAATATCTATATGATCTGAATAAGGGAAGAGCAACTTTATAAAAATATTGGAAAGATAAGAAGGACAAAATGGATCATAGGAAGAAGGGATACAAATCTGTTTTCATAAAGAATAGTCTTGATACATATTATCACATTTAGCCAAATCAAAGTGGATATAATATGGACGAATCCTTCGGAAAAAGGGCAAGGCCACCAATCAAATGTTGGGGATGTAAAGGAGATAACTTGTACAAAGAATGTCCTAACAAGAAAGACGTAATTAGGAACATGCACCACATACATGAGGAAAATACGATGGAAGATGTGGGAAGAAGTGTAATTTTTAAACCTATGAAGTAAAGAAATGCATATAGATTCTTAAGAAAAACAGAATTTAATCAATGGCTCATACACAAAGTACACAAAGATTTTATATCAGAAACCCTCAACTGGGAAAACCTTTCTTATATTCATTATATTGAATTTCACCATTCACCATACAATATATATATATAATGTTTTTAGGTATTCCGTAGATACCAAAACCCTAATCCCTTAATCCCGAATTAATTTACAAAACTGCTAAAAATAGAAAAATCCGCTAAAAATAGCAAAAACCGCCCCAAAAACAATTTCAGGGCATTGCCCCAAACCTTTTTGGCCCTAGGCTACCACCCATTGCCCAACGTTGTGCGTAACCAGGGGGGGGCATACCTGCCCCCCCCTGGGACCCCCCTAGAAAAGTGCCCGATGCACACGACACATAGGGCACTACTAGAGGGATCATCAGATGCAGTTGTCATATCTAATGTGCCCACACACATACATGCAAAGAATATAACACATATCCAACAAGAAGTATTCCAATAATATATGCAACCTTGGAAAATTCACATAAAAACCATTAATCAAACATGATTGAAGTGGAAGATTGGAAATCAACCTATTGATATTTTAATTAATTAAGGAGAAATTCATAGTTACATTGCTCCTAATTTGGTTGAAAAAAATCATTTGACGAGAATTAAGCATGAGAAATCATGGTTGGTTCAACTAGCTACTAGGACTAAAAGGAATATTAGTGAGATTGTCAAAGTTTTTCCATTGGATATGAATGGTGTCAACACTATTTGATCTAGATTATTTTTGGCACGAAATGAGAGTGGAGATATATTAAAGAAATGTACAAAGATATATTAGATATCCAACAATATAAAAAAAATATATCATAGATATAAACATAGAGATACAGTAATACACGATTTATATTAATGAAAGAAATGTACAGAGACTGTAAAAATACAGAGTGAAAGACTCGCTAGAATGGTGGCAGCTTATCTCTGAGAAGATATGTGACGGCTACTCGCATTCGCAAGAAGATGATTTTTACAATGAGGCTCCAAGGCCTTTTTAACATAAGTGAAATCCAAAACCCTAACCACAGAAGATGAAAATCCAAAAGGTTTGCGGGCCCCGATGGGGGTAGTTGATACATCAATTTCCTGGGGGCATAACTTTTGCATACGATCTCTGTTTGGGGCGCTCGATACACTATTGGAAAGGTCTAACCTAGAAAAGCAATTTTTTACTGACCCAAGTCAATGCCTTTAGCAGTCACTTGCACCCCAAATCCCCAAAAAATGTCGCTTAGGGCCTCAAAACGACCCCAGAAGTTTGGAACCAAAAAAACTGCTAAAAAACTGCCAAGATGGAAAACTGTTTTTTTGAGCCCGTGGAACAGGTGGGTGGCCACCGATATCCACCTGGATCACTATTGTAGATATGAAAAAAATACCTCTTGGCTCATGTGATGTACTTATTGGAATGGATTGGTTGGATGTACATCATGTTTTTCTACATTTCCATAACAAGACTTTTACTTGTCTTGATAAAGAAGGAAAGTAGAGGATGGTGAAAAGATTCCAATGCCTATATATATAAAGGAAAGTAGAGGACGATGAAAGATTCCAATGCCTGTGTGTGTGTAAGGGATATTGCATCCTTAGAGTTGGAGACATGCTTTAGGAAGGGATGCCAACTATATGCAGCTCGTTTGGAAGAGCCAATCAATTGCAAAAGTACAAGGATTGAGGAATTTCTAGTGTTGCAAGAGTTTGAGGATGTATTTATGGAAATTCCATGTCTACAAGCAAAGAGAGATATACATTTCTCTATTGATTTAATGCCTAGATATGCACTAGTATCGTAGACTCCATATAGAATGAGCACACCAGAATTGGAGTTGAAAATGTAGTTGGAGGAATTGTCAAAGAAGGGGTACATACATCCAAGTGTCTCACCATGGGGAGCACTAGTACTCTTTGTGAAGAATAAAGTTGGAACCTTGAGTCTATGCATTGAGTTTAGATAGTTGAACAAAGTCATCATGAGGAATAAATATCCTGTAGTGTACCAATTTAAAGAATCAAGAGGTTTAACGTGCTCTTGTAATATTCCGTACACTCTTTTAATAATAAACACAGGCCAATATAACCACATGCATTTAAGCACAATTAAACACATTTAAAATACAAAGTGAAACATATCTCGTTACTGATATAATCACACATTCCATAACATTTAACAATCATTCATTTACACAGCGGAAAACATGATACATGAACAGCCAGTCACACATAACATGATCAAAGCATAATTCAAATACTTATCTTTTAACAGCTGTAGAAAACACCAACCGAGTGCAGGCCTTCCATGAACCTCCCAGCCTTAGACCACACTGTTCATCAGCTCAACAGTGGGTCACCCCCGAGCTAGGACCGAGCTCCACCCCAAGGCAAGGAATCCTAGGCTAGGTTGGGATTACAGGGAAGACATCACAGAAATATCTAGAAGGATTCTCCCCAAAGATGCCATCTTACGCCCACTACTACTAGACCCTCATTCCCCACATGCCTGTTCCACCCGGGAGTATACACCTTCACACGCACAGTCCATCGGTGCTAACCTCCCCTTCTGGGTCTCGGCAATAGGCCGGATCAGGAAGTCTCAGAGCCCGTAGCTGGTGCTGGGCACTCTCTGGAAGACACCCCTTCCCAGCAAACTCTTTCACCTGGAAAGAGTTGCTCGCAGGCCTGACAACCTGCCTTTTCAAACCACAATCACCTCCCTCTCTTGGAGAGAGGTTACACACAGGCTAAACACGAATTCACACTGGCCAGTAAGCCACGCGCAGTCCAGCTCTGCGTGGCCACAACATCCAACTGGGAAACAGACACGGGCTTCTCGCACAGGCTTAACAATGGCGCATGGTCTCACGGTGTTGAATTCTGGGAAACGCACGACAGCAAATCCGTGCCAGGAACCACACAGACTCGAACCTCTCAGGCAGGAATTGTATCAGGGTATTTCAGAAATCCACACAGGCTTTTCGGCTTTTTCGGGGATGAACAGAAGGTGCGCGCTATCTCAGCACGAGACAGGCCTTTTCTGGTTCATAGGATGAAACTGGGTAATCCTGCAGAGGTCGTACGGGTTCATGCTCAGAGGTTCCGGTCGAATGGCGAAGCCCACCCACACACGGTTCCTCTCAGCTCTTATGTTTTCATGCACCAGGGTTGACACTTGTCACCCTGGGGACTGCATGCGTTCCCACAGCATGAAATCCAATTTACACGCTTTTCCTTTTTCCACGGAACTTAGGATAACATAATAT
>ML781758.1:151317-171034 GCA_009831015.1 Picea engelmannii | reverse complement strand
TTTACACGCTTTTCCTTTTTCCACGGAACTTAGGATAACATAATATGATACACATGGCTTTTTGGAAATAATATTAAAATATTATTCCAGGCCTAAGCCCCCTAGGTTCAACACCCAGCCCTTTTTCCACCTTTTATCCCCTAGTTCCTTGCCCCTTCTGTGGACGCTCAGTCCCCCATCACTCTTTCATCGTGGTCGGTCTGCACTGGCGGTATTTATATTTTATTAATTGACCTGCATACATACAAGTATATCACAGGCTCCTGGCCTTCAACACTTAGGCTCCCTGGCCTAACAAAACTCATAAGCCTACAGCTTATACAAAACTTGTCTCACCAGCCTATAGAACATATTTACAATCTCTTTCAGAGCATGGTTTACATCGGGGCTCGGCCTTGGGGACACTACATATCCTCTACTCAGAATTGATGATTTGTTTGATCAAATAAGAGGAGCAAAGATCTTTTAAAACACAAATTGAGTTCATGATACCATCATATAAAAATACAAGATGAAGACATCAACAAGACTAATTTCATAACCAGGTATGGACACTATGAAATTGCAGTGGTTCCATTTGGATTAACAAATGAACCGGTTACCTTCATGTGCTTAATGAATGGTATATTTATAAATTACATGGATAATTTTTTCATCGTGTTCTTAGATTCCATACTTATTTATTCCAAGTCGGAGGAAGAGCATGAAAAACACTTGAGTTTGGTACTATAGGTGCTAAGATGACATCAATTATATGCCAAGTTAAGAAAATGTTCTTTTTATCAAAGGAAAATCCATTACTTGGAACACATAGTTTCAAAACAAAGGACAGTAGTAGATATAGATAATATTGAATATATTAGAGGATGGAAAAAAAATAAGAAAATAATTGAGGTAAGGTTATTCATGGGGATTGCTAGATACCATAGGATATTTGTAGAAGGATTCTCCAAAATTGTTCATCCCAGTACATCTTTACAAAATAAAGGAATTAAATTTGAATGGACACCAAAGTGAGAAGAAATATTCCAACTATTGATTGAATTACTTACTAGTGCACTTATTCTCAAGATTGTTGATCCAAATGAAGATTTTGTGGGGTGCAAAAATTCATGCAAAGAGGGACTTGGAGGAGTTCTTAC
This sequence comes from Picea engelmannii, assembly GCA_009831015.1. Classification (NCBI taxonomy): domain Eukaryota; kingdom Viridiplantae; phylum Streptophyta; class Pinopsida; order Pinales; family Pinaceae; genus Picea; species Picea engelmannii. The sequence continues at coordinate 169,892 of ML781758.1, read as the reverse complement.
TCAAAACATACATGTGATTTTTTATGAGTCCATAAATCTTAAAGAACACAAGAAGAATTATGCCACACATGACTTGGAGCTTGTTTCGATAGTGCATTCATTGGAAATGTGGAGGCATTACTTAATGCGAAGAAAATTTGAGTTAAGGATAGACCATAGTGGTCTAAGATATTTATTTGAGAAACAAAATTTAAATGCTAAGAAAATAAGATCATTGGAATTTCTAAGTGAATATGGTTGTGATATTAAAGATATCAAAGGAAAAGAGAACAAGGTTATCGATGCACTTAGTAAAATAGTACATGCAATGCATGATACAACCATTAGCATGTGAAATCATATTTAAAGAATTTAATTTTAGACATTATTATCTCAAATGAGTATGACCTACAAGTTGTCTGGCATGAGATCTCTCCCCCATTGATCAGTTGGGGAGGTCACGATTTCAACTCTCTTCATCCCCTTGGGGTTATACCCCATAATCCGAGCTGACTATTTACCTCGTTTACCATCCATGAATCATGGGGAAGTACTCTGAGGTTTTTTCACGAGGATTTCCTTGGAAAAAGGAGTATTACCTAGAAGTAAATGAGGGATTACAACAAGAAATGACACAACATAAATATAAAGAGTATAAGTTGAAAGATGAAATACTTATGCATATAAATAGAGTGTATGTTCCTAATTACCATGAATTAAGGAAGTTGGCATTAAAATAAATCCATAATGTTCCATATGTTGGACATCTTGGTTACCAGAAAACAATTGCAGTAATAAAAATCCAATGTTTTTGGATGAGAATGAAAAATGATGTTGTTGATTACATAGCTACGTGTATGGAATGATAAAGGGTAAAGGCTAAGAATAAACATCCAACATGTTTGCTTGAACCATTGTCAATTCCAAAGGGGAAATGGGAAGTGGCAACCATTGACTTTATCACTAAGTTTCCCAAGACATCAAGGAAACATTATTCAATAATGGTAATGGTGGATAAATTGATAAAAAATCCTCATTTTATTTTGGTTAAATTGAGTCATAAGACAACTAATATTGCATAAATTTATATGAAAGAAATTGCTAGGTTGCATGGAGCACCTAAGGTAATTGTGTTGGACATAGATCTAAAGTTTACTTTAAACTTTTGGAAGGGATTGTTCAAAGGATTTGGTACAAATTTGAATTTTAGTACAATTTATCATCCAGAAACAAATGGGCAGAAAGAGAGAGTTAATCAAGTAAATGAAGACATGTTGAGAATGTATGTGATGGATAAGCCATCCAAGTGGGAAGACTACTTGCATTTAGTATATATTTCCTACAATGATGGTATCAAGATTCATTAAAGATGAGTCCATTTGAATCATTTTATGGAATAACATGAAATCCTCTTGTGAGTTGGGACAATCTAGAAAATAGAGTAGAACTTGGGACAAAATTGCTCAAGGAAATGGAAGAGCAAATGGTTAAAATAAAGAATAATTTGAAGGCATCGTAGGAGAGGAAAAAGAGTTATGTGGATAAAATAAGGACACCAAGGGAATTTTAAGTGGGAGAGCATGTATTCTTGAAAGTGAAATCAAATAAGAGTTCTTTGAAGTTGTGAAGCTACACTAAGATAACAACTAGATAATGTGGGATATTGGATAGGATATGAATAGTTGCATACATGCGTTCATTGCTTGCTTCGATAATGAAATTGCATAATCTATTTCATGTGTCATTATCGAAAAATTATGTGCATAATCCTAACCATGTCATTGACTGGACTTTGGTTCAAGTGGAGCCAGAAGGAGACTTCCAGGGGCAACCAATTTGTATACTAGATAGAAAGGTCACGGTGCTCTAAAACAAATTCACAAGGAAAGAAAAGGTCCAATGGACCTACTGCATCCTTGAAGAAGAAACACGTGAGCCAAAGGATGCGATCCGAGAGGAATACCCTCATATGTTTTGAAATTTTGATGTAAAAAGAAAAATTAAAATTTTGATGGAAAAATTATTGTATATAGGCATGGTGATGTGCACTGAGGATTGCAAAAAAATTAGGGGAAAGGGAATGTAACACACTAGTTTTTCTCCCCATATCATCTATGTATAAATGTATGTATGATGAATGGCTAAGGTCCAAATGATGTAATATGTAAATATTGTACATTCAAGGTTAATAATAATAAAAATACATCAACAACTATAGACGAAGAAGGACAAAAAACACAGGGAGCTATGATTCCACAAGAGATAAAAAAAAATGGATATTAGGGGGATAAAATGGGGCCAAAGAGAAATAATAATATATTATTCCTAAGCCTAATTCCCTTACCTTATGTTATCCTAATTCATATCAACCTTGAAGTTAGTTAGGGAAATGAGATACATAGACTTCTTAAGGAGACACAAGGTGAGTTGTGAATATGAAAATATAATTCATGACTTTTGGTTGTTGTGTCTTTTTCCAGTCATTCTAATGGAAGCCTTGTCTAAAAAATGAGTTACCATACTATGATTGTAATATAATGTTGTTCATGGTTGTTATGAAAACCATTAGGAAATTATGGCTTGTGTGAATGGGAAACTTTTGTCAATGAGGAAAAATCATTACAGGTAAGAATCCCTTGAGTTTCTAGTAGTGATATTTCCTGGCCAATTTGTTTTGGAACCTAGGAAGGAAGTGGGATAGCTCGAGGGACTATGTGATGGAGAAGGGGATCCCCTTCTTTGGGTTGTGTAGGCTGAAGAGGAAAGAGAGATGGTGAGTTGGAATTATGGTAAGAGTGAATAGAATGCAAATTCTAGGAATTGGATTGTGTTAGAGGATTAGAACCAACCATAGGGGAATTCATCCTTGTGGACTTATAGCCTCATTTCGAGGGTGGCCCATTGTAGAGAGATTAAGTGAAACAATGAGCCTATGGTTGGGTGGAACGTCCCTCGTCTGCAACGAGTTGGTGTTTTATTCCCATAGATATAAGTGTTTTGGCATATTTTTTATTATGTTGTTTATGTTATTAATTGATTGTTGTTTTGTTTACTTGAATAAGTCTACATTTGTAACATTGAATGATTAATTATATTTGCATAATCTTGCTTGTCATGTTGCATGCACTCATAAATTAATAACAGGATAACATGGAGATTGGTATCGGAGGACAATTTTTTAATATGGATGGGAGGAATTTGGAGTACCCCACTACCCCGAACACTTTTACAAGAATCGTTGGGTATGTTATAAAGTGACATCAAAACCATTAAACAAATAGAAATACACAAAATAAAAGTTATGATATTTTTCATTTATTTTAATTTTGATTATTAGAATTTGAATATCTATTTGTATTTTTCATCTCTTGAAATTTTAATTAGTGAAAAAGGGGACATATAAAAAAAAAAATATTCTTTATTATTTATTGGTAATGAAATTGCAACTAATCCTCTATAATATACTATAATTACGTATTTTACATTTCAATAAATTTGCACATAAAAAAAACATTTTATATATTCACATAAAACTTAAAATAAAAGGCATTCAATATACTTTACCATCCTCGTATTTTAGTTGAGCCCAAATAAACTTGAAATTCGAGATCTATTTGGATTTTATGATACTTCAATTTTAAATCTGTGTATTGGAAAATTGATTTCTTCTCATTATAATTATACTTTTATATCGATATTAAAAATGTTTACTTGATGTACTTATATCTATAAAAAAGAGTTGTCATTATAATTATACTTTTATATCGATATTAAAAATGTTTACTTGATGTACTTATATCTCTAGAAAAGAGTTGTCACAACAATATTTGTTCATGTAAAATTGTTGTTTGATAAACTATTGTTGAAAAGCTCCCTCTCATTATAATACTATATGGTGGATCTTTATCTCTTAAATCTGAGCAACTTTATGTAGTGTTGTTTCATTCTAGAATAGAATAACATCCAAAGTGCAATGGAAAACATGTTTCCATGTAATAAGTGACAATATAACATCTATAAGTGTGAGATAGAGAGCTTTCTTCGCTGCCATGGTGATGGGCGAGTTGGAATATGGCACATATTTACTTAACTAGAATATTTCTTTTTTTATATTTATGATGAGAAGAGTATAGTAGAAATAAAAAGGATAGATGATATTTATGTATAGGATGAGTTTTCACTATATAATCCATTGCATAGCACATCCTAGTTAAGAGTAATTATGGTGAATATGGTCTATAGAGTTAATATGGTCAACAAATCTCAACCATGGTTAATGATGGTCAATGGTTAGTGAGTTGGGGGATTAGTTGATTAGGTGGTTGATGGGTTAGTTTATGGGTCATGGATATGTAGGTACCTGTGGCAATTGGTTGATAGTTAACAATAATTGGTATTAGTCATAGGTCAATATGGGTTAGAGGGGTTATGGGTTACTAGATCAACCATGGTCAAATGATGGTAACCATGGTCGATAGTGGTATACCATTTTCAATGGTGGTTAGCCATGGTCAATAACGTAAACAATGGTTAATATGGTCTTGAATGTGGGTGAAAGGTTAACGAGTATCAAGGGTTACTAGGTTCAAAGGTTTATGGGTTATGGGATTATTGAGCTACGCAATTAATGGATTAGTGGATAAGAATCCATGACTTTAGTGGGCAAGTATGATAGGTATTAATGGGTCAACATGGCTAATATGATGAGTCATGGTGAGTATGGTCTGTATAGTTAATATGATCAATATTGGCCGATCATGCTAAAAAATGACCAAAAATGGTAACCACAGTTGATATGGTTAATGATTCTCAAAGATTATTGTGTTACTTAAAGTAGTGAGTTAGGAGTTAGTGGATTAGGCAGTTAATTGGTCATTTAGTGGGTTAGGGGTAGGTGGATAATTTTGGTAGGTGAATGAAGTTGACTAATGGTTAGCATTAGTCAACATAGGTTAATATGTGTTAGGGGTTATGGGCAATGTTTTGTTTTTCAAATCATATAACTCATAACTTATCAAACTATTTGGTGATCAAATCATATTTATAAAAAAAATTGATCATTTATCTTAGGTGATAAACCATTTATATTTTGTTACTACCTTGAAAATTAGGCGACAACGCAAATACATGAGTGTCACTTGTGCATCATTGACAAAAAATAATAATAAATCTTATATTACAACATTTACAACAAAATAGACATTTCACAGAAATTAGAGAGAACTTACAAACAAAAACAATGGCACTAGAAAATATAATTAGAAATACATAAAAAAAACTTCAATTTACTAAAAAACTCTGATATGAAAACACTATATACAACATGGTCTACCATTTTCATGTCGAAATACATGAACAAAAAATGTCAAGTCTTAAAAATTGTTATTATATACAAATACTTAGTGTCAATAGTACCAATGGTTGCATAAATCTTGTAGCAAATATTCCGTAAAAATTGAGATGCATAATCATGGATTTGGAGAAAATATTAATAAATGTTAGTATATATTCATGGAAAGGTTTTATTTTTTGGCAAAAAGTATAAATATATAGAGATTTTTTATCATAAATGAGGCTAAATTTTTTTTTTAATGAAAATATGAAAAAATTTAGCCTAAATTTCTTTAGAACTTTTAAAATTTAGCCAAATTGGTGAAATTTTGCTTAAAAAAGAATTGGTTATGGGTCATTATGTTACTATATCGACCACAAATATTGATGGTAAACCATGATCAACTATGGTCAACCATGGTCAATGATGGTTGTTGGCACCCTAAGGTTTTCGAAAGACCACGTGTGCGCCACAAGTCGGAACTACGTGCGCACCACAAGTTTGCACCACACAGCGCCAAGGTTTAGTGCATGTGCCAACCAATGTTCTAATGTGCACTCCAACTAGTTTCGTACTATGCATGAGAACTTGCAAGGTTTGCACGCATGTGAAATCCTCGAAGACCTTTGGTAATGATTGTAATTGTTTTTGTAACAACTCGACTGGTCATGGTCGAGGTTGTGGGTATGCTGGAAAGTTTGTTATGATTTCCATGCTCCGATAGATATAAAAGGAATGCATGTGAATATGTAAGGATTGTTGGGTTTATTTTTAACTCATTGTTTGTTGTAATGTTAGCTTCTATGAATTAGGGTTTTAGTTAAGCATTGGTTCAATTATTTTTATTCTTGACTTCACTAGTTTCTTATGAGTTGTTATATGAAGATGATAGAGAAAGTAGATCAAGATCTGAGGGTATTTATAGTCTCTGTTTCACTCTGAATGCGCTCTGAGAAAGATATGACACTTTGTGTAATGAAATGCATCTGAATTACTTTGAGATTAATGAATGAAGCATGAAGCACCTTTGTCTCTGGATATTATGGATTATATTCTAAGTGTATGTTTGTTATGTATTATTATGTGAAACACTTATATGGATGTTTTGAATGATTGTGAAATGATTGCATGCTTCTGAGTTAGATGTCTCATGTCTGTATTATTCATTCATGATCTGCACAAACCTTTGGTCTTTATGATTCTCATGGCCTCTTTGGTGAGACCTTCTTCAGTCCTTGAATATTGAAAATGTCGACGCCTATGGGGTATTTGTTGGAAAATCCTTTAGAACCTTGCATCTGAAACACCAAGACAACAATTGGTTGTGTTGCATGGACTTGATGGTTTTGTGCTACATGTTGATGGAAGGAAATGACATGGAAACCTTCCAAGAAGGAGATAGAAGAATGGATATATGAGGAGGATGAATTTTCATGATGGGAGACAAAGAACCTACAAATCAACCTCGAATGATGGAAACAAAGGTACACATATTTAAATCCGCATGAAATTTTCTTTGTTTAGTTTCCTTGTTTATTGCATGAATGGATAAAGAAATAGATAGAGATTAAATCTGTATGGAGATCCCAAGAACCATTGGTTCAGTACCAAGATGTGGTAAATAGGTTGAAATATCATGTGGATCATAAGTGGGATAGAGCCATCAATTTCTAGTTTAATCATGTGAAAGAAGGGTATATCGTTGAATTTGTTGTTGAATGCAACAAATCTTTCAGAAGCACTGAAAGAAAGTTTTCATCTGGCCCTAGAAGAAGGTTGTTGGAAGAAATCTCACTATGGATCAAGATGTTGTTCTTGGAGAAGGGGCTAATATGAATGGAGCCTGATAGGATGGAAAAGTAAACCCCACACGTGGAGGGGGGATGGGATGGAAAGTTGGGGGAAGAATATGAGATGAGGTGAGAGAAAATGGATCCAGAAGAGTAGAGAAGAAGAAGAGCTAAGCGATACAAAAGAGGAGTGTAGCTATGGAGGCAAGTTGAGAAGAGAAGAAAAGAAAAGAAATAAAGGGGTGAAAAATGAGTGGTAAGATATAAGATGAAGAGAAGAAAACCCATGCCTAAATGGTGTGTGAGAGAAAGATCTATGTTAAAGAGAAGCGTGAAAGAAGAGAGGATGTCAAAGAGACGTGACATTAGGAATGAGGTATCAAGAGAGGATACTGGAGGTAGAGGGAGTAGGATCGAAGAAAATGAGGCTAGATCCCTTGCTTAATGAGAGATGTAGTCACATCAGAGGAAGATGGGGCACAGTGTAGTAACACTGACATAACATAAAATAGAAATGGATCCCTCCAAGAAGGAGAAGAGACCTTGGCAGTTATGAGGAGGCTTGCATGGATAGAGATAGGGATCTCTTTTGGATCCATCATCGATGAAGATGAAAGAGTATGGATGAACCCCATATTTGAACCACCCCCCTTGCACATTTCTAACCAAGAATAAAAAACTGAAGAAGAAAGTGAAAAGGTGAGAGAAGTAGAAAGAGAAAGTTTAGAATTAAGAGAAGTAGAAGTTGGAGTCATTGAAACTTCACAAGAAATATCTTGAGTACTAGAAGCAACATGTAGAAGTTAATTAGGAATACCCAGTTCTATATTGAGTATGTCCAACCAGGATTCAACCCTCAGAATTCTTGCATTTCATGGGACGGGAAGGGACGATTTGGAATATAATTGGTTCACATGCGAGGTTATATGGTCTGTGAAAATGGTCACAAATGAGGAATTCAAGATTACACAACTAGAAACCACATTCAGAGACACAGATCTAACATGGTACATGAAGTACAAGGCTACTTTGTTGGTGGGACAAGAAAGGTCCCTCATAGAGATTAAGAGAGATATTTGATATCAAAGATATTAAGTAAAAATTTGGAAAAATTATGTGGGACTATGACCAATGGCTTAAGATTTTGTTGGACAGACTTATTTCAAATCCAAGATGTCCAGCATGGAGAATGGTTTATTTCCAAACTCCTACCACAGATTCAAGTCCTGCTCACCAAGTAGAAAGTAACCTCCCAGGAAGAAGTTGTTGAGATTGCAATGTGATTAGATTCTACACGAGGAGGTGGAAATACATCAACAAGGTTGGTGTAGGTACAATATCACCTCGCAAACCTAACCATGCAACTGTAAGATGCGGAAAATGTTAAGGGGGTACATGAGAATGTCTAGTCTACATTGTACCATGTAGAAGGTCACCATAGGAATGAGTGTCATGTGCTAGGAAGTTACACAATGATGGGCACGTTGAATCTGTTTCTTGCAGGACCACATACCAACTGGTGTTAGATTTGAAGATAATGGGGTCATATACCTCCCTGTTTCCCAACACCATAGAAGTATCATAAGACTATGAAAACTCCATTTTGAGAGTTTTGTAAATCTATGGGCTATGATGTGAACAACTATCAGTTTCTACAACTAATGAAGGAGCACACTGTAGATGATTATTGGGTCCAAGAAGAGAATAAGGGTGGATACCATGGAGGATTCAACCAGGGAGAATTGGACAGAGGAGGATTCCAAGGTGGCTAGAGAGGAGAATATGGAAGAGGAAGATGATACAATGGGGGAATATGAAGACCACCTACCTATTTTAATTGTGGCAAGGTAGGCCACTTTTTGTGATTATATACCAAGTCGCCTGAACTATGTGGTTATTTCCATAGTGCATACCATGTCAGAGAAGACTTTCTAGAGTTATTAAAAAAATGGGAAGAAAAAAAGGGGCACTGCAACATGGTGATTGCTAAGACATACAAAGAACATAAGATGAAAGAAGAATAAGATGTATGAGTAGTCAAACGAGGAGGTATTTGAATGGGAGGTGACCTCTAGAAAGGATAATGCTCAGGACAACATTTAGAATGGAAAATCAGGAAAGAAATGTAGGCACATCCTAAGTTTGACACTGTGAAATAGAATCAATTCCTGCATGATGCACAAAAATTGTTGGAAGAGGACCGTGTCTGCAAAGAATTGAAATGCACGACATAGAAGGAAATGGAAGGGGAATTTGTGCACAAAGTGTTGTGACGCATGAAGCGATATGAAACATAGTGTAACACTTACCCCGAGGCTTATTCAAAATACCATGTAAGACAATTTTTGCATTGTTGTCTTAAGGTCTTGGATGATCCTATTGTTACCAATAAATTGAACCACATATTGAAAAGATGTATAGAGAAAGGGGAGATGAAATATTTTATTTATGCCCTACTAATAGAAAGGGATGTGTACCATATCAGAAGATGTAATCACATGGGAAAATAATTCAATATGACAACTGATCTAGGAAGCTACGAGATGGAATTAGGTGTTATGTTGGACCTAGGGTCTGATGTGAACATCTTTCCAAAGAAGTCATGAGATTTGATGGGAAAACCAAAGTTGGTGTGGTCCCCCATTCAACTCATACTTTCCAACCAATACATAATTTATCCCATTGGTAGGTTGGAGCAAGTGGAAGTTAACATTGATGGGATAAAGACTAAGGTGGAATTTCAAGTAATCAAGATTACGGATCACGCATACCCTTACCCAACTCTTCTTGGCATTGACTAGGAATTTGATAACAATTTTGTATTGAATTTGAAGCAAAGGAAGATGTCCTTTGGTACAGAAAATGTACGAGTCATTGGTCCAATCAATCTAGATCAAGGTGACAAATACATTGAGCCCGTGAATGAGGATGTGCAGAGCTAAATTATTGATAACATATATAACATCAAATGACATAGGGAAGATTATGTGAATTTGATAGTTGATGGTGAACTGAGCTAGACAAGTGCCCATTCATATGACATGGATTCTGAGGAGGCGATGACTATATGGTAGAAACATTTATATGAAACATCAACTAGGAGATGCACTCAAATCACCAAAGTAGTATGATGGGTTGGAACAGATTTGTGCAATTTAACATGATTCGACGAGATAAGACCGATAGAAACATTTCTAGCATAGATGGAGGAGAGTGTTCTTGAGATATAAAGAATTCATTCTATGGACATTGGGGTGAAGGGAACACCTATGCACTCATGGCACAAGTGGTATAGTGCATGAAAATATGGTTCCAACCCATGACCTACTTCAAATTAAAGGGTCGGTACAATGGTACCAAGGATCCTCATGAACGACAACAACAATTGGATGAGTTAATAAAGTTTGAAGAAGATAGATTGCTTGCAAGACAAAACTAACTGGGAAAGAAACATAGGCATAAGGCATGGAAGGATCTCAATATACGATGCAAGGTTTTGCAACCTGAATCCTTAGTCTTACCTTACATTAGAAAGCTCATGAATCACTTAGGTAAGCTATGCATGCACTATTTATGGCCATTTAGATTTGGGTACATCGATGAGGTTGGAGTAGAAAAATTAGCAACACTCAATGGAAGACCATTGTAGGGGATGATAAAGAGAATTTGATTGAAGAAGTATTATGTCCCACAGGGGTTGGATATGTCATGACAATAAGCATTGCACAAGAGGGAAGTGCACAATGGATAGGCATTGTGCAGGGTTAGAGTAGGAATTAGAAGTATATTATTCATAAATACATAGTGGTTAGGTAAATTAGATAGGTCAATAAAATAATGCATGATGAGATAGGTCATACCTGAATTAGATTTAGAAGATTCGAAGGAGGTTAAGGGGATAAATTCTTGAGTACAAACCAAAGGACACAATAGTTGGATATGAGAGGTGGCCACCAAGACATAAATGGATATGGTGGTGGAGAGGTAGGTAGCTATCACTAGTATATATTATGATAGCATGGGGAACTAGAATTAGTTAGGCAGTAATTCCCAAAGGTTCACTAAAATTTGTGCAAATAAATCCTACCACCAATCGACGTTAACAATGAGTGTGGGCCTAGGTAGACAACTAAGCAACCTGATATCATGGAGGGAAAGTCACCCAACAAGTATTTATTTCTCTGAATGCACCACTTCCATTCATTATTTTGACAGTGTAGAGAAAAGAGAAGAGTGCAAAGAAGAGGGCCAAGTTCAAAGAGACTAGAAATCCAAAAGTAGTATAGTGTTGAGAAACTCTATGCCAACCATTCAATGCATGCAACCCTAAGGTGAGACAGGAGTAGAGTTCCCAAGTAGAGTGTGGCAACCTAGTTGAGCTAATAAGCTAACCAAGACAAAGGCTTCCACAAGCAAGCCTAACGTGCAAATGAAAGTTAAAGCAGTAGAGGGCCAACATGTACCCGATCCTAAAATCTCTATCAAGGTGAATAATAGGGGAGTCATGATAGGAATGGTTATCTACCTCAAATACACATATTATGAACTACAAGATGAGGTGCAGTTCCTTGGACTCTTCTTTGAAACATATGAAAAATTTAGTCTAGGGGCTAAGGGAAGACCGAAAGTGGTCACCTAGGAATGGGCCAAGTCCCTTTACAGATAAGGGATAATGGCATTGTTGGATTACCCTCATTTCGGGCACAACTCGTACATCAACATGTGTTCCCAATTCTTTCTTAGTCGGTTGCATGGAGGTTTCCTTTGGCTAGACAACGCATACCAAGTCAACATCAGTATCATATGATGAGTCTCGAGCCTTCCCACAAAAGAGGATGATTCAAATGCTATGATTGCAACTAAGGATGCCACACAAGAGGTGGTGTACAAAAAGTATGGGACACACAGAAGAATAAGAGTAGTGATTTCAGCGATCAATGACATGAGCATTTGATTCTCCATGCAATTATTTTTCTGGAAGATGATGTGCAAGTGTCACAAGGATGACTTCCCATTGGGGGTAATCATCATTGTAGAGCGATGCATCCAAGGAATCTGGATGGCTTGGGTGCGAAACTTAATGAACACGTTCATCCAAGACAATGTGTATGGGTAGGACTTCAACAAGGATTTTCACTATAGTTGGGTGTTACTCTGTCTCACAATGTTACTATTGAATACACTACTAACATGCAAGTATGACACACATGTGGCACCATCCTTCCCTGTGTAGAAATTCATAGAGCTGCAATACAACTTAGACAAGAATATCTAGTGCAAGAATAACACAAATTTCCAGTAATGGTATACAAATATGGTTTTGGAAACGACAAGAGATTTTTTCATACCACGTAGCCTCCTTACTAGATATGAGGATTGTTTTCAATTTAAATGTGATTCCATAATGTTTTCATCACCCCACTCACAAATCTACATAATCCTATCAAGATCCTCCCATTTTTCATTATCAAGGAGGATATTCAAGAGGTCATCATGCAGTGGCCAGAGGAACTTCGACCCACACTAAACAATGATGTCAAATAATTGGAAACAAGGAATACGAAGAGGAAGAAGAAGAAACATGCATAGGAAACCCAAATAAAAGGTAAAGAACTAGCACACTATCAGGAGAACACCTTACTGTGGAGGTTTTTATGGAACCTGCCCCAAAAATTTATCCTTTAGCTATTTATAGCAGAGGTTGTTAGCAGAGGCAGGTGGCCATAGGTTTTTGTGGAGGTTTTTTATTTCAATGCACCTTTAAGGTATATATGCACCGATGTGTACATGAACAATAAAAAATTGATGAATCAATATTCAAAATCATCTCCATACTTTATAATAAAAATACATGTATTGAATAAATCACACCAGTGTCATTGAACACTATGCACTAGTGCACCTCACTATCGTCAGGCACACCATAGTAGGGTAAATAAAAAAATTACTATATCGATTTTCATTGTTACAGTGCATACCATTCTCCCAAACTCTCAAGTAAGCATTGGTTCTCACCTTCCTTCCTAAGACTCCCTATTTCTAGTGCTCTACATCGACTTGGATAGCTCCATTGGAAGATTCCACACATTTCCAAATTTTGGAAATTACCAAAAATTTTCATTTCCTCTCAATGGTGCAAACATGCCTCCTCAGGACACGAGAGGTCGAGTAAATTATCTATTACCTTCCTATTTTCATTTTCATCCAATCAAAATTTGAATTTAGCTTGAAATTTGCCATTTTTTTCAATTTTGTTTTTCCAAATTTGCGTGATGCTCCTGAATTCTTCGACTCGCATTGATGTGGTGCATATTGTGTTAAATTCACAGTGAGAACTGCCACCGGTGCGTCTCCAATATATGTATGCATCGATATTGTTCAAGAAAGAGCACCATGATAAATTCTAAAAAACAAAGCGGTGCATCCTTTAGAATGTCCCGACTGACACACAATTGAATTAGAACCGCACCAGTACATTTCACTTCATTAACCTCACTACCAAATCAACGATATATGAAATTTAATGTAGTGGTGCACCAAATTTAACCAACCACACCACAACATATAGGAAACAAAAATCACCAGTACATCAATTTTCAAAATCACTGCCATATTTTATAATAAAAATACACACACTGAGTAAATCACATCGGTGTCGTTGAACATTATTCATTGATGCGCCTCACTATCATCAGACACACTAATGTAGGGTAAATAAAAAAATAATTACCAAACTAATTTTCATTCTTACGGTGCATCATGTGCTTGAAAACTCTCAAGAAATCACCAGTGCTCACCGTCCTTCCTAATATGCCCTATTTTCGGTGATCTACACCAACATGGATAGCTCCATTGGTAGATTCCATACATTTCCAAATTTTGGAAATTACCACGAATTTCCTCCTCGAGACATAAGAGGCCAGGTAAATTGTTTATTACCTTCCTATTTTCATTTTCATCCAATCAAAATTTGAATTTAGCTTGAAATTTGACATTTTTTCAATTTTTTTTCCAATTTCGCATGGTGCGCTTGAAAGATTTGGCTCACCCTGATGCAATGTATATTGTATTGAATTTACAATGAGCACCACCACCAGTGTGTCACATATATATGTATGCATCGATACTATTCAATCATAAGCACTGCAATAAATTATATAAACAAAGCAGTGTGTCCTTAGGAATGCTTTGAAACTAGTGCACAATTGGCTTCTACCTGCACTGATACACTTCACTTAAATAATGACATCGCTAAAATGATGATTTATAAAATTTAAAATAGTGGTGCAACCATTTTAAGACAACGCATCGATATTGTATACAGAAACAAACCAAGACATATATTGCCTGACTTTTCATAGTGGGGTGTCTCATTGGATGCCTCGTTCATGATGTTTTATCCTCTACAAGGAACCACGATACAAAAAATGTCGGTGCTCTACTATCATGGTGGTACTGGTGCATTAATAGTAACACATCACACCTCTTCAACTACGATAATGAAGTTTATCTTAGCACTGCCAATCAGTCCAACAAATGCATTGATGTTGTAAAGACAATGCCACTGGGGAAAAATTGTAATAACCGATTAGAGTGATATGACTTAATAGGTGCACTGCGACAATCCATGGAGGTGCGTCAATATACATGGCACACTAATGTGTAAATGTTAAACATACTCACTGTGACATGTTTTGAAAAATAAACAACACAGTTCATGTTTTGTAAGGCTCGTTAGTGGTGCGTTAGTAATACAATGCACTAGTAGAAAACATGTATGTTCTCTCGTAGATATGGTGCATCGGTGATTTTTATTTAATAAAGGGAACTATGAATTTTCACACTATAAATTTTAGCATTGTGGTGCGTCTTTGTTAACGAAATGAACTAGTGCTTTTAAAAGAACTGAGTCCATGCGGAGTGCCCTGTGGGACACACCGTTGGGAAGTGTTGTTGTTTTGATATAGCGCACCATCCTCAAGGTGTAGTTTTTGTTTTGGGTTCACCAATTGATTTTTAATATATTTTTTCAAAAAAAGATGAATTTTTTAAATACACGTCATTTACGTATGTATTTTTTTATATATTCAATTTATTTTATTTGTATATATGTGCCTAAAAATATTTGTATATAAATCATAGATGACGACGATGAGACGAGGACGAGGAGGAGCAATGAAAATTCGAGACACACCCATATTTGCATGAGTGGGAGACTAGGTAGAGGGAGAGGGAGAGGGAGTTGTTCCCTCACCCTCTTTCATGGCAGACACAAGAATTTTGTTGGATATTGGCTTCCTGAATTTTTATTAGGAGGGTACATCCCTTAGGGGGAACTCTTCATTGTTACAATAATTGATCAGTCACTGGGATCATGAAAGAAAGGGGTTTAGGGTCGGTCCTAATATGTGGTATCATCCCATGGAGGAGGATGTCTATTTGATCACTCAATTTTCTAGGAGGGAGGAGTATTTGTCCCATTTCCCAATGCTACCACTCGGTTTTGTAGGAGAGACCCAAATCGAATATGTGTAGATATATGTTGGTCTGCATGTTCATTTGGCTTCAGAGTTCTAGGTTCATGGTGGTTAGTTGTGGATAGGTTCATTTCAGAGACATGACGTTAAGTGCCTATGTCATATTCTCTTGTCACTGTCACAGTATAGCTATGATGGGAAGTGAATTAGTTTCTCTATGTTGTATTATGTAGATAGTTTATTGAAGGAGCCCTAATTGATTAGATGGGAAGATTTGTTTTTGAGATAGTTTTGTCGTGTATTAGATCATTTTCGCATTGTTTTGTCTGGGACAATATTCTTCCCATTTGTGTCTTAATTGTATACATTATTTTTTGAGAGGGTTCATGCCACTCATCCAGAAGTTGCATGATTTCCTGCTAGGCCTATGTTTGATGCATGTATGTGCATGTGGGGGCAGTTGATTCCAAAGAGGGTCCAGTCCAAGTTTCCCATTACTGAAGTGGGTAAGGAGGTATTTGATTTATTTTCTAGCGAGGATGATCATGTCCTCGATATTGTAGAGTACTCGTACACTGGGATGGATTGGAGAGCATGTCCAAAAATTAAATTTACAACAGAGGATCCAACATATGAGAGATGCAATAGTATTGTTATGTTTTGATCAATCTATTTGCATATTTTTATGTCTTATTTAATGCACATTTAATTTATTGTAATATTTTGTTCAATTATCTTATTATTATTATCTTTTTTTTTGCAAATACTGGCACATATGTTGGGGATTCTTCTCCCCAATGTGGGGATGAGGTGATGGAGGAGGCAGAGGAACAACCTACATTAGTATAGAGACCCCACATGACACACAAGTTGGATATGAGAGTCCGACAAGAGGTGGCAAATGAACTATGTTGTGTCATGACTAGTCACGAAGTGGTACCTGCACCCACTAGAGACATATTATGGGTAGAGGATCTCTCTACTACATGGAGGAATTTTTTGTGTGACATGATGATGAATCCCATTGTTGGTGTCATCAACAACATCAATAAGTTGAGGGGTGGTGCTCATGATACCACTACATCTAGCTCCTCATCAGAGCCATCCACATCCTCTACTCCACCACATGGTCCTCCTCCTCCTCCTAATTATCCTCCACATGAGTCGATTGCAACATATATTGATCCTCTTTCTTCCCCTCCACATGTCTTTGAACTTGCATCCACGTCTGATCCTCCTCCTCCTCCTCATGTTTCCCCTTCACATGTGTTTGAAACTGCATCCATGTACAATCCTCCTCCTCGCCCTCCTCCTCCTCCTTTTGCTTCTCCACATGTGTCACCATATTCTACTGAACCTCCCCCTCCTCCTCTACTTGTGTCACCATCCAACGATTATTGTCTTTCTCCTATTCCACATGTGTCATCATCCACCGATCCCCCTCCTCCTCCTCTTCCTCCACATGTGTCACAAGCTTTTGATACTTTGGACACTATGTTCACATCAGGTATTGTTTCACATCTTCATGATATTGATATAGAGACACTTGATAGTGCACTTTTTCCAACATTTATTTCTAAGATAGTTATTCTTAATAAAGGCTCTACCTCTGGTAGTAGAGACATGGATGCACCTGGCTCTGGTGGTGGACCTAGCTAGTAGTGGTATTGATTGACATTTATATTGACTTGAGATTTATATATGACATATTTATTGCAGATTTTGTTGAGATGTATGTTTGACATGTATATTCATATGTATATTGCTCATGCATATTATTGTTTTCATATAATTTTGTGGTTTTTGTTGTTGTTTGATTTATTAAATGTATTATGAGTATTCTAATGACGAACATAGTTATTGATTTCTTTGTTTTTAAGTGAAATTTGATATGTATCAGTCATTTAAATTTACAGTTGTCATATACTGTTTAACTTTACTTTTATGAAAGCGTTTAATTTGGATTATGATTGCAAAAAATAACCATTAATGCCATATACTATTTAAGTGTTGTTCAAGGTGAATTGTTTGTTGTCCAAAAAGATACAATATGTTGATTACACATGTTTAGAAACAAAAATACTTAAATATGATGAGTGAAATGATTGTGATTCGAATATTTATGTATTTTTCATATATTATAATAATAACATTATAACACAATTATTCAATGACAATAATGTTGATGATGTAATAATAATGTTATTTTTTTAAGTTTTATTATTCAAATATTACAAGATAGTTATAATATAATTGTTTACTAAAATCACAATTATTATATTTTATTAATATTTATTTTTTCCAAGGATTTTATTTATTTATATTATCCAACTATTATAATATATGAAATTTATTCCCCTGGATGGGGTGCCTCCATGATATGATGGGTGTAGTTTGGTATGAGGCCACATGGCCACACCACTCACCACTTGGCATTCGTCCAGTGTCATGTACCCTCTCTAGTCACCTCCGGAATTTAAATGACCCGCCACCACCCTCCATTTCTCATTTGCACCCCGCAGCTCACATGAACAAGGAGATTTACGACCTATGTGTCATCATGGTGTCGTGCATAGATCTCTTTTGGTCACTTCAGCCCCAACTTGTTCAGTTTTCTCCTAAAGCCGAGATGTGGATTCTCTCTTCGCACTAGCTCGCTCACAATTCACAGAGCGTTTCCTCCGGGGTTCAATCCCTCCTTCGCTCTGAGACTCGGCTCTGGTGTGACTTCTCCTTGCTCATGGTTTTGCTGTGGGGATTCTCCCCTCCAAGATTGTCTCTCTTCAGAGGTCTCCTCCCTCGAAGGCCACCACCTTCCATCATGCCCCAACCCCAGTGAAAACCAAAGCGAGGACCAGCCTGGTACGAGGCCCGGGGAAGGAAACTGCCCTCCTTTGATCCACCTGCCGAAGCCACGAACGCTCCTCAATATGATTCCCTCCACCACCTTGAAGTGATATTACCCCCTCCGCTATCCCCCTTGGTTGAAAACCCCCC